>CM031241.1:493438495-493541810 GCA_018340775.1 Taxus wallichiana var. yunnanensis | reverse complement strand
TAGCAAAATTATCATCTAATTCATCATATGAGACATGTAGTGGTATTTGGTGCACTGAAATGGTGAGGTAGAAAAGACATACTAAGAGATAGTTTTTAAACATAAATCGGTCCACGCCATATTAATGGTATGTGAGATCTGCCACTTGGATCATGACTAAAAGTAGGTTTCATTTTTGTACTACCGCGATAAAGGAAGAATGTGTCCTATTACTAAAAAGATTTGCAAGTCTACAACTCATGATACGAGAATTGTAGGTTGATTGATCGATTCATGATATCACTCGATGCTTTGGTATACACTTGGGAACCAGGTGTTGTAAATAATCCTAAGGAATAGGGTGAGCATCATGAGCATAATCTGCTTGTAAGGGCGCTATGATCAGGAGGCCGAGGTAGAGGTAGAGGTTACTGCCATGGAGGATTCAAAAGTCGAGGTCAGCGGTGGTGGATGAAGTGAATTTCCAACAGGAACATGTTATGCATGAGGGTCTCCTGATCATTACAGTGTGAATGCCCTCAAAATATTAGTTGTTCTTTTTTACTAAAAGAACCACAATTATGAATAATTCCCAGATTTTTATGATCACCTAAGTAAAAAAAACATAAAGCGGAGGACAAGAGCACGGGATGGTTAGAGTGCATGCGCATTTGTGTAGAAGATCGAGTGGATGTTAATGTTAGCATCGGATCCTAAGTTCCGGTACCTGTATTAGTCAAAGATACGCACATGTTGAGGTTGTGCATGCTAGGTGAAGTTCTAAATCAAAATCCTCTTATTACAAAGGAGGAAGTATTGCATGCAAAGTATCCAGGACCTACGCATCATAAGCAAGCATATTAAGAAACCATGGAAGTTATTATAATTTTTGGGTGAGATACAATGTTTGAAAGAACATTCATGGAAGTTAGAACAGAAGAAGGCAGCACTGAACTTCCTCATAAATATGTTGATGATCTAAGGGAGATCTGGGCAAGTTACTTACAACAAGAGGACATCATTCCTTTATTCGGGAGAATGGTTAAGGGGAGAAGACACATGTGCACTGGATTTGAAGCACGAGAGACGCATTTTGCATGCTAACCTACCTCCTCATAGTCCCGATTATGGCAAGGAGATCACTCTGCAAAGTTGTTGTTGATGGATGGATTTTGAGAAACATTTTGATTATCGAATGTGCTCACTTTGGATGTGTGGATTCATATGGGGAGACCACCATTACAACCATCTTCAAATGTGTTGTTTAGGAAAATAGGACTAAGGCCACGCCGTTGGAGTTTTAAGGGATGCCACTATTACTATAAAGGGACCAAGTTTCAAGTGGGTACTTTGAGGTATTAGCACTGGAAGAGGTAAAATAAATTCCAAATTACTTGGGCACCCTTTGGTGTTATGAAACAACATTTGACCTGCGCTTTAATAAAGGATATATATGTTTTGAGAATAAGGAATAACACGTCATCATTCCTTTGAGATGGAAAGGCTGCACTTATGTAGAACCTATGAGTGAGAGGACCTAAAATAATTTATGTGCGCACAATTAGGGATCCTGAAGTGCTTGAGCCATTAAAGGAAGGATTTCTCCAATGGGATGATGCACAGTCCATGAGTGATACTACAAGTGTTGCATGTGACAACTAGACACATGGCATTTATGATGATGGTTGGGACACAAGGTGAGAAATGTAATTACGTGTAAAAGCATCAGTGTTGTATTAGGCATTTGGGCAGTAATCAGGTACCAAGGTACACTAGTGAAGGAAATCCGAAGTATTTCTGGCGCTATGCAAGTGCAAGTCAATGGGCAAATCAAGTGGAAAGAAGGAATGTTCTCATTTATACTCTACGTGGAATGGAAGTGCTTTAGTGAATGGGTCACATGGATAATATTTTGGAGTGGCGAGAGGTGAGAATCACCTTCTCTGTGAGGTTTCTCCAAAGCAATGCACCTACCAAGATATGTGAATTTCATGGGAAGGATGCTCAACACCATGTTCAAAGCAGCAGTGAGAGACTTAGAAAAGGGTTTGGAGGCCTACCACCTTCACCATGGATGCAGATAGTTCTAATACACCTGCGAGGTCAAGCTTGTGTGCATGGTATGTCTATGTTGAGTTGAATAGAGAAACGAAAGAACTATTTGGTACTGAATCTATGTATGATTTAGACCTTTGACTATTTTTCACTAAACCCCAGTGAATGAAGCGTTACAGGTATGAAGTGCACTTGACAATGGGAGATAGTGTAAAGGCACTAAGGAGCATATTCTAGAGTTACTAGGGAATCGAGACCTAGAGGCATGCTTTCAAGAAGAAGAGAGATAGATGTAGAATAACTTTGGGTGTGCCTTCCTAGAAAGAGAAAAGGGTAAGATGGTCTACATAGTTGATGAAGAAGTGGAGAATCGGATGTTGAGCATACAAAGGGAATGCATGAAGTCTTAGATAGTGTAGATGAGAAGGCACATGCCTACCATGAGCCCTCAAAAAAACTAATAAGGTCAACATTGGGACAAATGTTGAACCTAAGGATGCCATCATCAGAAGATTAATCGAGTCCGATTCTAGAGGTTGTTAGGATAATTGAGTTGTTGGACGACTACGGGACTTGTTCCCTAGGAAGCTATCATGAATTAAAAGGATTGCATGGATCTTTTGGCGAGATGAGAATCAAGGCGTTTAGAAGGAAGGTGTGCAAGACGATTAGGAAGAGGCCTTACAGGATGAATCCTAACCTGTGAGTCAGAGGTAAAAGAGGAGATTGACAAGATGCTAAAATCTGAAGTCATTGAGCCCATAGAGGAATCATAATGGGTTAGCCCAATGGTGATAAGTATCAAGAAAGATGGAAGAATAAGAATTTGTGTGGATTACAGGGGAGTTGAATGTTCATGTGTAATAGATCATTTTCCACACCATTTATAGAAGGAGATCTTGGAAGGCATAGTAAAGGGGCACTGAAATCTACTCTTTTATTGATGGGTTTCTATCGGATATCATCAAGGTCGAGGATTCTAAAGAGGATCAGAAGACAAATTTCACCACTGAATGGGGAAGTTTTTCATATACACATTATGCCTTTTGGATTGAAGAATGTGCACTAACGTAGTATTTTCGTGCATTGTTGTGCAAGCATTCCAGGATTTCATTCATAAGTTTTTGTAGTTTTACTTGGATGATTGGACAGTTTATGGGCTAGTGAAAGATCATTGCGAGAATTTAAGGCTTATGTTTAAGAGGTTCCAGTAGTTGAGCATCTCCTTGAACATTAAGAAATATGCATTTTTTCTACACCTTTTGGGACTTTTCTTTCTAGGACACATTATCTATAAAGAAGGCTTTTAGTGGATCCTACTAAGGTTATTTATCATTTTGGGCTTAGAGGAATCTACTAACTAAAGTGAGGTGAGTGGATTTTTGGGACACATAGGGATATTATGGAAGTTTATCAAAGGATATACTAAGATTGTCATGCCCTTAGAATAATTATTAAAGGGTAAAGGCAATTTCCATTGGGATGAGACACAACAACTCACATTTGAGACATTCAAGGAAAGGCTCTACTACACACACATTTTGCGTGCTTTCCTTCATGGACGACAACTTTCATGTGCATGTGGACGCCTCTTGACTAACATGGCCATTGTATCGGTTTTAGCCCAGCTTGGAGAAGGTATTGTTGATCACCCTATTTGCTTTGCAAGTAGGAAGTTAACATTAGCTGAAAACGAGAACTATACAACCTACTGAGTGCGCGGCTTTGTCCATGATCTACATGCTCCATAAATTTTGAGCCAAGTACTTATCGGGCAACTCCTTTTATTTTCTATACGAATCACATGGACATTAAATTACTTAGTGAAACAAGCCCATATTGTAGGGGCATATATGCCATTTGATCTTGCTATTTCAAGAATTTATCTTCACGTTAGTGGTTATTAAGCCGGAAAGAGCAATTATGGACAAGACCATCTATCAAGAATTAATCGGAGAGGACGCGCGAGCATTGAAGATACAATGCTAAATGCACAATTTTGAGATTAAACACACGCCCTTTGATTTAGAAGATATTGTTGTCTTTTTGCGAACAGGTGTGGCACCTAAAGGAATGAAAAGTCTAGAAAAGAAACAACTTGTTATCTTTGTCGCGCCTTATATGTTGATTTGGAGACTTATACAAACTAGGTTAGGATGAGTTTTTTCACGGTGTGTACTTGTGCATGAGTGTGAAAGCTATTATGGAGGAGGATCATGGAAATATGGGTGCAGGTGGAAACTATAGGAGATGTCACGCATGTGCAATATTTTACTCGTTTATATGGTGGGAAACAATGTATAAGGATTGTAAGTCATGTGATCATTTTCATTACGTGCGCTTTTGGAAAGCCTAAGCATAGAGATGAGATGTCGTTGAGGCATATTGCTTAGTGTAGAACCTTTGAGAAGTGGGCAATTCATGGGTCATATTTCCCCACCCCGCGCAAGTAGGACATGATCACGCTATATCATAACTTGTACATATTACCTTACAAGATGGGTGAAGCACGCCTACAAAGATTACATACAATATCTACAGACACTTAAGGTTTATGTGGGAAAATATTATCAGTAAGTATGGATGGCCATTGAGTTTGAAAAGTGATATGGTACTCATTTCCTTAATGAGACCATCAAAATACTATTCGAAAAATTTATGGTGTGACACCATAAAACAACACCATATCACCCTATAAAGTAATGGAATTGTTGAGGCCTTCAACAAGACATTGAGCCACACATTGACTAAAAATTTTGATGTTGGAAGGAAATATTGGGATGATAAAAGGTCTATGTTGTACTTTGGGCATATAGGACAACATACAAGAGATTGAACAAAGCCACACCCTTTTAGTTGGTGTTTGGCGCGGAGGTTGTTTTTCCTGTGGAATTCATGTTACCTTCTCCGCATATTGTGCACTTAGCGGAGGTTTGGCAAATGAACAAGCACTTGAAGAGCGTATTGACAAACTAATGCAGTTGGATGAAAGGTGCGCCATAAAGACGATGGAGTTAGAAGATATAAAAGGCCAGTGCACGAAGGCATGGACATGATATGCATATTAAGGATAAGAAGCTTGGAAGTTGGCAAATGGTTCTTCCGATTATGATTCAAAGTTTTTGTACCACCTTGAAATCTTAAATTGCATTGGTTGGGACCGTATATTGTGACTTACATACTTGATTTTGGTGCTTTCTAATTAGAAGCGCTAGATGGACACAATGTTGCCAGGGTTACTTTAACGGGAGTAGGTTCAAGCCCCTACTAAAAATAAGTCTTCTTGGTGTTTGTAATAAGGCATTATTACCATTTAGATTCGGGTTTCCCTTAATGTATTTCCTTTATCTGTGTTTACTTTCATCGTGCTTTATGCTTTGTCAATTTAGCTCATTGTTTTGTGTAATAAGCATGCTTGCTTACGTGCATTTCAAGTATTGATTACTATCTATTCAATTCATGCATAGAGGACCACGCATACCCTTAGTGTGGGATGGAGTATATGTAGGATACTTGGACTATATTTGAACATTCTTCGAGAAGAATGGGTATGCATAGAGAAATATTGTGCAAGTGCTCGTGACGGAGTAAAGGTGTGAATAGGGAAAGATTGCTCTAAAATGAGGACCACTTGGTGAAGGAATGGGCGCACAGTGTAATGTGAGGTAAATTGCTACAGTGGGAAACTACTTAGTAAAATACGTAGTGGATAGGTATTTCAAGCGCATGAAGGCGTGTGAAAGGATGTATGTGGTAGAGGAGTAATAGGCGGGCCAGAAGGTTATGATTGTGGTGCCGAAAAAATCAGCGTGGAAAATAGAAAGAAACACCGATTTAATGTTGATTATGGTGGTAGGTGGAGAGAAATAAATGTGGAAACTTTTTGAAAATCTATATAAGGTGGTGTTGTGAAGTCATTTTCACCTTGGACGATTAATAGCATTCGAGCGAGTTGTGGATGAGCGAGCTAAGCGAACAAGTTGTGAAGTGCGGAGAGCTACGAACCAGTCAGATTTTCCATAATTATGCACGGGATTGTCTTGCACTCCATCGGAGAAGGTGTTTGAGTGACACAAAGGCATGCGGGAAGAAGAAATTAGATAATAGGGTTTAGATTTGAGCTAGGGAACACGGGGTTGAGTTGTAGAGCTCAAATCAATTAAAATAACACACCTTTATAGTCTAATTATGACACCTAAAAGAGCACCTAGTAGGAGTGTTGAAAAGTGGAAAAAGGCATGAAAAGGAAGTCGAGATTCAAGTCAAGACACTCCCGAGAGAAGGTTTTCAGAAATTCAATACCCGAAGGCTTATTACATGGGTTTTCATGTGGGTGCTAATTATAACCATAGGAACACAAATAACAAGGAAGAATTGGATAAATTACTTAGTGGTGAAAACATAAAAGAACAAAGTGGACGATATAAGCGATCTATGATGATGCGGGAGAGAAATTGTTGGCAAAGGTGGGAGTTTTACAATTATATGAGCTCCCCTATTTTGGAAAACCAGAAAAATTATACTAGTGGTTAATGAGCAGAGTCCATGAGGACTTCTTCCATTTTTGGGCGACGAATGAGGATCATTGTGCCCTTGATTGGGAGTTTGACAAGTCTAAGGAGTTCAGGACATCGAGCCGAGCTTGAGCAATGACCTCAGCTGACAAAGAGCCATAGAAGAAACTAAAATGGCATTGGGATACACTAAAGGAGAACACGGGAATGACATTCCTAAGTTACTGAAGTATCATGTCATTTAGGAAATGCAAACCCATCTCCGACGACAAAGATAAACAATCAAGAGCATTGGTTACAGGTAAACAAGGTCTGGCTACATGTATGAAGAAGATGAAAAAAAAAATTGTATACCAACTTGTCCAACTTCATTTCTAAAACCATTCTTGAGGAAGCACATGAAGGTGAGAAAATCAGTTTTGGCACAATACTCTTTGTTATTATTTTTTGTTCAAATTGGAGTGTCTGATGGTGTCAAGGATAATATGTGGTAGTACACTAGAAGAAAGAAATCCCACGACATAAAGGTTTTCCAAATATACATGTGATGGATCAATGAGTGGACCATTTAAGCAAAGGGCAGAGATGTGGTATGAGTGCTTGCGCACTACATTTGAGGAGGAATGGAGGATACCCAAGGAGTTACCTTCGATATTAGATAAACAAGTATAGTTTGCAGTGTATCAACACTTTTGTATTGGGCGCTTCGGGGTGAAGGATGGAAAATGAAGCACTTGGTGCAAGATCCCATATGCCTTCACCGCATGCAGCTACTTCTATTTGCATCTGACATAGGTTTTCATATGTGCGTCGGTTGCTCTTCAATGCAAATAAGGTAGATTGTGACTACCATACACTAAAGAAGATTTACGTTTATATAGGTAAGTTTGCGTACATTGAAAGATTAATTTCAGATGATATTAACATAAAGGTTGTGAACTTGGCAATTGGAAATTTGGGCGGGGCTATGGTATACACATACCTAAAGCCCAAGCTACAAAATGGGAAGTATCTAGAGAATGAGCTCAAACTCCTTAGACGGCCCAAGGGAAAGCACACTCTGGGCACACTAGAAGATGAAGGATATGATTTTCCCTTTGTGAGAAGAAGGAGAAGAAGAATAACTCGGGAAGATAGTGGAGGTTTGGAGAATGGTCAAAGGAGGCAGCCATTGGTGGTGAAAATAAAGATCGCGAGGTGACCCTCCATTACTAAAAGATGATGAAGTATCGAGAGACAGCGTGATGGAGATAAATATGGATCGGATTCTCGAGGAAAATTAGTTCAAAAGAGTGCTAAGGAGAACAAGGACTTAGAGCACTGCAGAACTTCACAACCCCTTAGGAGGTCACCTAGGACTTCCTTGTGAAAGTAGAGCAGAGAAAATAAGAAAAGGCATAGAGTATAAACCTAGGAAGGATGATGAGGAAGATGAATGCGGAAAGCGTGCCAAATACACCTAATACAAACCGAGAATACAGAGGATCCTCGGGAAGAAGAAATGAAGAATGATGAAGAGGCGTTGAGGAGAAAAAAGAGGGAATCGAGATAAGGGCAGAGAAAGCCTTTATGCACGCCTCATACCACACAAAAAAGAAGGTAGAGGGTCGATATTGGATCAAGCTTTGGATTTTGAAAGGTAAAAAATCAAGGAAGGGAAGGATGGAGAAGATTATGAGACTCTTGCAATTGGTTATGTGGATGACACAAGAAAAATCATACACTTTGGAACCTAAGGACTTGTATGGATGGGAGCTTATGGATGCATAAATGGTGAACACACGCACACGCAAGAAATTATCTTGGACTACATGACTTGTATGGATGAGTCTCGATTTTGAGGTGTGTGAAGAATCACGTGTTTCACATGGTGAATGAAGAAAGCGCCCACTCAAGGCATGTGAATTTCAACCCCTTGTCATGTCCGGTGAGTAGGTAAGTTGAAATGTGTTAACGAAGATATATGTTGAGGTTGCACGCAGGAATATTGATAAAGCAAAGCAACTATTAAAGAGTTGTTGGATGCTAAAGAGGACAAATAAACAAAAATAAAATCCCGATAGAAGAAAAAGAGATAGTTGAGGTGACGACGCGTGCAATACTCAACATGGCTGAAGAAATTGGCGATGAAATTGTTCAAAAGAGGTCGGATTTGGGGATAAGATTACAAAAGAATTTCTATTTTCTTTGCACTAACTTTACGTGCATTAGTTCAAATATTCTTGAATGAGGGCCCCGTGAGAATTCTAAAACCTACGGATGTTACAGTAACAAGCACATAAGGCCAAGAAGGCGTTATAGCGCGGAAAATCACTACCTTTGAAGCAATGTCATGCTTGAGACCTTGAGGGATGAGTTAAAGCAAGAAGATTTATCATTGAATATGTGTGTGAACCTAGATGTGATTATAAAACAAGGACTATGGCAAAAGAAGATGAAGTCTTGCAGGCATGAGAAGAATGAAGAACTTGGGCGTGTGGAGAAATTCACACCTTGGTAGAAGAAAAGTGGATGCACTTGCAGCTACCCAAGTCCCTCACAAAGATAGGATAAAGAGATCGGGAAAGGCCGATTGCATGCGAGATGGATGTAATGGACGGAATGATCTCGGGTATGGCTAATGTTTTGAGGGTGCTGAGAATAAAGGTGAGAACATGACACTTGATGAAATGGAAGCAGTTGTGGTAGACATTCCGGATAAGACAAATAAAGCATTAAGTGATTGGAATAACTTGGAGGCAAAGATCAAGAGTGAGTATCCAGAATTGATCCTCTGTGTGGAAGAATAAAGTGCCAAGTATTAATTCATTCTTTGTCATGAGATGTTCTTTCATTCTTGATTCTATTTCATGAAGAGATGAGTCATGATTACCCACCGGGGATAGAAATGAAATTAGTGTGGGGTAATGTTGGGTTGTTGGAATAAAGCCTAAGTATGGAAGGTGCAGAAGGATTTGACTCGCACGTAAGAGGAACGTAGATGAGCGCAAAAATATGGTGAAGAAGCATTAATGTAAAGCAAAGAGTTAGCACTTATATGTTTTTAGTGAAGGGTTATTTTTGGACATGGAGCGCGGAGCACATTTTGTAGAAGACTTGGAAAGCACGTGAAGACTATTTTGAGTGACTAGAAGATCAAGTGCCATGTAATGTTTTGAGGCTATTAATAGGATTAGACTCGATGTTGTATTATTAGATAATATATTAATAGAGCGCTTGCATGCTTTTGTATTTATCATGTAAGGTGCATGGTTATTAGTAGTATGTAGCCTATTTTGAAAGGTGCGGCAGTGAAGGGCAAGTCCCCACCCCTATAATTATGTATCGATTTGCACAGGTTTGAGTATCACTTTTGTAAGAGTTATGATGCGGTATCTTGAGCGCGCATAACTTATGGTGAAATTATTATGTATGTAACAACTTCTATGTTTTACAATAATTAATATAATGGATCTTTGTCCTTTGGATATTGGTTGTAAGCATGTCTCTTACTAGTTATTACATGGTGGATTTAATCTTGATACTTGTTTAAGTCATTCTTGCACATGTTATGATCTAGATCTAGTTATATTCTGCAATATATTTGATTATCTGTTATGGATACTGAGATATTTGTATAATCATGCTAACTTCTAGAACAAGCTGACATAAAAGAGGAACACAGTACCCTTGCGCGCTTCGGGTGAGCGCTTAGTTTAGGATGAGTGATGTGTCAGCGCACCTTGGGTTGTTGGTGGTAAAATCTAGGCTACAAGCATCAATCATACTATGAAGGAAAAACAATATTAATAATCTAATCATAGCGATTAGAAGATTTTGCAATTGAAAAATCATTAACACAAGTGGTATAGAAAGCATTGTATTCATCAAGGAAAATCTATGTACACAAAGTTACAACTGGAAAATGTACAGATAGAATAGTTTTCTCCAAGAGCATGGAATGAGAGAATGAGAGGAACCCCTTTTTACCATTACAATGCAGCCTTATATAGGCATTCTTCTCCAAGAAGTAGTTATAAAACTAACCCAACTCTAATCTACCCCAAACCTCAAGTTGACTCAACTTGAGTTTTACATTACATTACAATTATGATATTTAATTAATTTGACAAGAAAATTAATTAAATATGTTTTACATTATAACTTATATAAGCTTGACATTTAATTAATTCAAAACTAAATTAATTACAATTTATGGCCTTTTCTGGGATATTATCATTCCCTTAAGTTCCACAATTATTTTTGAGGATAGAGTTGTTAGGATTGATTTCTGTGATCTTTTACCTGACATGCAATTCAACAAACCACTATCCCTCAAGACTTCGGTCTACATAATTGTCCCTATTGTTTGCAGTTCATCCATATTTTCCTGCATATCCTTCCAATTAACCAACAAAATACTTAACCACTACATCCTGTATACAAAGATCCTCATAGTCATTCTTTAAGATACTTCATCTGGTCATCCTTAATGTGGATGTATTATTCATCATCATTATGTTTTGTGCACTATTATTCTCCATAAAGATCTCACTTTGAGCCTTCGGTAGATAGATAGGGCACAATGTCACCATAGACCAATCAATGTTACATTGCAACGAATGCTTGAAGTGACGAGGACTGTTAAGCAAGAGGGGAGGAAGATAGGACACTTCCAAAATGATGACTATAGTTAGTAGAGGAATTGTAAGAACCAGAACCCAACAAAGAAGGGCCCACATTTATCTGGGGAATACATGTAAGACCTTGGGAGTGAAACAGGAATCTTGTTTCCAATGCCATAGGCTGAACTATAGATGCTCTGGCTTGACCTGTCATAAGGATTCTGACCCTATATGTTGTAGGAGGCAAAACCCGGAGCTGCACAAGAATACTGGACTCTATCCACAGGTCTATAGAAGCTCCTGTCTGCAGCATTAGATGGAGTATACAGGGCTAAAGATCTTTCGGCTGCACCTAGAGGAGCCACATAAGCACTAACATTTCTTCCATAAGCACTAACTTTCTCCACCTGAACTATACGTTTTGAAGACTCTCAGGTGAATATTGGGAATCAAGCTGGTGCCCCTCCATGTTCTTGATTACAGCTTTATAAACAGAAAGATCCTTTTGCAAGTTGCTTCTCAACGATAGGAAGATGAGAGAGGAAATAGTCATCACTCGAAATAGTGCCGGGAGTGGTGTTTTTGTATTCCTGCTTGTAAGTTAGACGAATGCTTTTAACTGCACCTAGATTTGAGCAAACATTATTTGACCAACTGATGATAGTCCCATGATTTATCCTCTAAAGTCATTCTTGTCTCTAATGGGAAAATATGCGACCAATGTTTCCATAGTCGCAATCAATGAGTTACTATTTGGTTTTCCATAGTATGATTCATGATCGTGGTGTCCATTATTATCCTTGACATAGTTTCCCTTGCGGAAGATATTGATATAAGGGTATTAATTCCTCTGTGTAATCAACCTTTCCAAATAAGGTTCCTCCATCCATCTCAGGATCGTATCCTTCTATGATGATTTTGGTCATGGGCATATCAATAAAAAAAAATCATTTAAGTCACTTGACAGATCCATCTCCAAGATCCTCGGAACTTCCACTGTTCTGATTTCTAAGCCTTGAAAGACCTGGGATAGGTCCTGGATTATTAACTAGGACATTCTTATATTGCTCTTCCTGCAGCCAACATTTTGTTAAGGCATTTCGTCAAACAATTCACATGAAACCTCAAACCATTAAAATCTCCCTTAATACACCAAAAAAGTTCGATCTCCCTTAAGAACATTTTTTTCCATATCTTTACATCAAAACCAATAAATAATCCAAATCCTTTACAAATCTCTGCAGTTTACATCCCTGCTTTTCATCTTTCACCATGAAATCTGTGAATTTGTTAACATGCCAAGATGTTTTGAGTATTCACCATTTTCCCTTTTGGTTTCAACTTCTCCTTCCGAATCTTACAGAGCGTCCTTGGCACAGCATACATTAAGCAATTTCAAAGTTTCATCCAGATACTCGTTCTATAGCTGTAAGATATTCATGATCTTTAAATTCCTCTTCCTCAACCGACGCAGAAACCATGGATAAAAATATTAAATTTGATCCCACAAACTTGTTGCAGAAATTCCTCCACAAATAATCACATGATATACAGAATAAAAGACACCATGCAATCCGGGATTTATGATCTTCTTCTCATTATTCTGTTGGAGTGTGTATTGCGAGGACTAATCTACCAATAACGCTCATCCTTCTCAACAAGCTTGGCCGTGTATACATCTCTAGAAGACTTCTCATGCGACATTACTCCTTCTGACTCATGTTTTGTTTTGAAATTGCACCAGGTGAGTCGGCTTTTCGATGAACTTTAAGAACTTTATTCAATGCGGGACAGATGCAGCTGCGGGGAACATGGGATTCAGAAGAACAAAGAGCCCGTGAGAACAAGTACCCAGTGTTCCAAAAATTTCTGAAGAACCCGCAATTAAAAGAAAGTTCAATGCAATGCGGCAATTTGCGTGATGCGGAGAACAACGAGCATGAAGGAACTCGTTCTCTTTGTTCCAAAATCTTCCCCAATAGGCGCAAAGGATGGGGAAGACAGTGTATTGCGGAGCAAAGAAGCATGCAGAGAACAATGGTTTTGGAGGAACGTGCCATGAGTTCTTAAAAATGTCGATTTCACCGATTAAACACCAACTTGATACTCAAGTTAACTCAACATTACACCACAATTATAATATTTAATTAATTTGAGGGGAAAATTAATTTTATATATATATATAGAATTTATATATATATATAATTTTTACATTTATTCTTAATTGAAAACATTTCATCACCATGATACAATGACTTTGGTATTGGAGCCTTCTATTCCATTATCTTCAAACTCAAACCTAGATAGATGACTATAGTGAATAGGAAATGTACAGAAAAAATATCCTTTGTAATGCGGATATGGCGAGGCCGGGAGAACTCGAGGAACTCATTTTCCTTCGGATTGAGGACACAGAGAAGTTGTGGGGAACTAGGTATTGGACGGAACAAGGTTCACTGAGTACCGGGTACACCCGAAATACCCGCAACACAAATATTTAACCGAAAATTTGTATTTTTTTGAAAATTGCACCATTTTAAAATGGGTGACAATATATACACACTTGGGGGGCATAGTAGCTCACACATCCCCCTTATCACATTAGCATCATCGACATATCCCTCATTCTTACATTATCATTCTTACATAATACTACATCACACTCTCCACATTCATGCATAAAGCATCATCTCATCTTGCATAATTATACATATGTTTTAGCAACGTCATTACCCGATGACACACTCTTGTGCTTTAGTTCACACTTGACTGTTGAGGGATTACTATTACACTGAACCCCACACACTGCACTATAGGCATTACACATTTGCATTTCATCACACATATCGTGCATCATATACCATACATTCTCTAATTTTGTTGACAACCTTTTGACATTTACCCATTCCTACATCACACATTTCTACTATTTTTCCAATAATTCTATCATCTACACATTTATGATCATATGTTATTCATCTTACACATTACATACATTATTAGGCCATCTACGTACATAGCCACATCATACACTCATCGTGCATTTCTACATTACATGAGATAGATAGAACTCAAGAAAAGAGAGAAATTCTATATTGATTGTCGATTCAGTGCTTCTACATTCAAGACATCAAAATCCAACCACTTGAAGTAAGAAGCGGGGTCTCTTATAGCCACTTGGGTAGTTACAAACCAAGTCTCTTCAGTTTCCCTTCTTTTAATGACTCATTAATGCTTAATCAAAAGTATCTCAAGTTGGCCTTAATTACAAAATACATCATTAACACATTGCCAACTTTTAAGAACATAAAAGAGCTTTAAAAGGACTCAAGCACTAGTTGAAGGGACATTCGAAGAGGAAGCAATCCCACTGTCTTTTTCTTCAATATCTAATTTCTGAATTTGACCAATACTCCAACTATTTCCATGCCTCTTGGGATGGTGGTATTGGCAATGGCATTTGTCCGAAGTTTAAGCAACCTTCCATTTCTTCCCAAAAATCTCCATTCTATGAAAAACCTTTGATTGCCTCAATGATTATAGTCCGTAGTGCACAAATTTCTTTCACCTTTTCTTTGGTTACATCCTCGGACTTGAACAATTTTTCTTTGATGAGGTTCTTGAACTCAACTTTGATATCTTGCATTGTGTTTCTACTGACAAAGTCTTCTTTGAAAAATTAGCAGAAAGGTCTCTAAATTCATCTTGCACATCAGGTCTTGAAAGCCTTGCCCTTTGAAACATATTCTTCAACTCATCAATTGCCTCTTCAAGAATCTTTATCTTCCAGTCCACACTATGCACCCACTTCTTGGACAGATTGTTCTTTGGATCATCAAAGACTTTATTTGCAATGAGAGTCTGCTCATCAGTTGTATTTATCTGTCTTGAGATCTTGTATACAATCTACCCATAGTTTGAGCTCCTTTTCAAAACCAGTGATGACTATGGTGAATCTTTGTTGAATTGAGCAAATATTATCATATACTTTATATGCTTCATCCATAAAATTCAGACCTGAAACTAGCATATCATCTACCATTGCTTCCATTGCCTTCCCATAGGCAACATGTTTATGAATATCCTTAATAACTTGGACCTCCTCATTGGTTAGAACAACGAGGGGGCATTGCATTTAGAGGAGTAGGATCAATTACCTTATCACTGGCTAGGAGGGATCTGATGAAGTCTGAGAGAACTTGTATATGCTCTTCAAGTTGCTCTTGAGATTGCTTTCCTTTTTCTACTCTCTCAATCACCCTAGACATTGTTTCTTTCAAATTGTGTACTTCACTTTCAGGGGTAGACTCTCCCAAAGGGATCCTTGTCAATTCCAAATCACTCATCATCAAATCTTTCTCATTCTTATCCACCTTAGGCTTAGCAATCTCTAAAATTGCTGACCTTGAGAATCAAACACCAATCTGGAAGTGGTTTTTGCTTTCTTGGCAGGAGGAATTGGAGTTGTTCCTAGGAGAGCAGCCACTGCATCAAATTTGGGAGCAACAATTTTGGATGGAGTCTTCCTTTTCTTACTGTCTACAAATGGTTGAACCCAAGTAAATGAAGAAATAGAAGAAGAAACAACATGGCCCCAATGCTGGAGTACTCATTGACCCTAAGGTATGTGCAGCTGATACCTCCAAAATGGATGTCCCAACATTAGAAACAGGCACCTCCACAACTAGAGACTCTTTGACAGATGATTCTGGAATGACCATTGTCTTAGTTTCTGAAGTATGACTCTTTTGTTTATCATCTTCTTCTTCCTCTTTTTCTATGCTGCCTCCTTCAAGGTTGCTTTCCTCATGGTCTCCAGTTCCTTCTTCTTCATCACCATAGAGATCAACAATTTGTTCAATATCTAGTACTGTTTCAGATTGCTTTGGAGGAGATAAGGGCTTACCTTCCTCTTCAGCTGCCTCTTACACCATTTCCATCTTCTCAATCTTCCCTTTTTGGTATATACCAAGGTTGGAACTTCAAGAGGGAAGAGGCAGTTTGAGTTGATATCCCAGGTGCAGGAGTAGGGGCCTCTTTCTGAGATAAGGAAGGTTCCCGAGATGGAGATCTCGCCTTGCTAGCTCTATAGGCTCTCATTTTCTTGTCAAACCAAACCTTAGTTTTGACCCTTTCTTGGGTTAATGATCTCTAGTAAATTATTTTTTTCCTTCTTGAACCAGTCAATGGTTTCAAGAGGAGTATGTCTTGATGGTCTTCTCATATTCAAGAGATTGAAGGTCCTCCTTATCATCTTACATTCCTTCGGCACTTTGTAGAGGTTGAAATCCTTGAATTGTTGCAAAGAGAAATGGTCATAGTATCTCCTCCTTGCCTCAAAGCTATCAGAACATTCTACCCAATAGTCTTCTACATCAAGAGCATGATAAAAAGAGAACCTGAAATTGTTGCTGATAAAATTCTTGTGGTCAAAATAAGATCTTTTCTGGAAGAAGTGGAAACTCGAAGGCAGCTATTGTCCTCTTAATACCTTGAGCATCCAAGGCGGTTTTGCAGGTATAATTCCCTGTGGTGATAGGGTATCTTGTATGCCACCTATCTTATTATCTTTGTGAGTATTGTGCAACTTATCAAGTTGCCTCCATACTTCTACCAAAGCAATTTTATCATTGCAATCCATGGGCAACTTATAGGGAGAATCTTCAAGTCCCGCCAATCGATGTAAGAAAATCATTGAATTAGATGAAAAAATTGCCATAGATGGATATCAATTGCATGTCCTCATCAGAGAATCTCCTTGTTGTATCACCTTCCAAGAGCCTAACTATATACATGGTAAAAGCATCATTTACCCTCCTAAAATGATGGTTACTATTCTTTAGGGTCAACTTTCAATAGTACTCATAGACTAGAGCATTTTTCTTATCATCATCAGGAGACATACCCAACCATTCTCTGTATGCTCCAATGGTGTACATAAGATAAGAGGTCATGTAGAAGGTATGAGTTCTTTGTGCATTAGCCAATTGCTCAGTCAAATTGAGGCAAATGATCTCACCCCAATCTAGATTATGTGTTCCTTCGCATATGATGTTGATAAATGGGCACATCCAAAAGTGAAATTCGTTGTTGATGGGTAGCCCCATTATTCTAGACAAAAGGGTGACAAGGTCAAAGAGCTCTTCTTTAAAATCACTGTATATGTTCTTGGGCAACCTAGAAGCTCCCTTTTAGAACCTTGAACCATGATTTTGCCACTCTATTCTTGTATGTTTCAGGTTCTTGATCAAACAATTGTTGAGCTTGCGCCATGGTGAGAACATTGGAGTCTTCAAAGATGAAACTCGTGAGGCAGATTTATACATGCAACATCCAACCTAGCAATTACTTCCCCAATGGATCGGTGATTTCTTTTGAATCGGGGTTGAAATGAGAGCTGCAGTTGCCTTTATTGAAAACCAAAACCGTATTTACACTGTATATTCAAAATTGTATGTGGGGGTGTTTTGGAACATTAATGGAAAGAAAAAGTGAATGATGGAGATGGAATGGAATGAAGGAAAGGAATGGAATGGAATGAATTGAAAGAACATGCAAGAGTTAGGTAAAAGCAGAGCCTAATATTGCATGGAGAAGAAAAATGAATAACTAACACAAATAAAATGGAGTTTGAGTTAGCTAAACAAGAATGAGTAAAAGGGAACACACATGAGCAAGTAAATAATAGAGCTTGATCACTGTGAACAAGAACAATAACTTAATAACGTTGACAATAAGATCAAAGACAATATTTGCATGCAAGATTCAAACATCTAACATCTAATGAACATAAGAACATCAAATGTTACAAGAGACAATGAATGAGACACAAAGTTCGTATTTCATTAACTCCAAAATGTTTTCACAAAAGAACACAAAGTTTCTTCCTGAAACAAAGCTTGCACACAAAAGTATTTTTTCTCCTCTCTCAAAGTCACCCTTACAAATGAGCCCCTGACTTTCTTTTATAACCCAAAAGTTGGTTACAAAGTAGTTAGGGTTTTAAATGCACATTAAATAGGGCACTTAAGTGACTTTGACTTTTCAACCAACTTTATTAAAAGCAACTAAAAATAGAAACCACTTAAGTTTCTTCAAACGTGAATTCAACAATAACATTATTTAAAATACCACTTTCAAAACATTCGCCAAAAACCAAGTGCCTTATCCATTGGGCGTGGGGTCCGCCTATCTCAATTGTATGAGAAATGGACTCTCCCACCCACGAGAAATATAAGAAATCATCCTACTATGTTGTTGGCAAAACAAGGATCCGATTCTTTGCCATTTCATAAGACTTGAGCTTTTGCAGTGTCTGATGCATCTTCTCTTCTTCTGGAAAACAACTCTGGGAGAAGACCAGCCTCACAGAGTACCTGCATTTCAAGAATCTTACCTGGTATGGTATGCAGGTCTACAACTTTAGATTGGATTTCTTCACAAAGATGTTTAATTCTGAAACATTGATCCATAGAAGAAGTGGAAAAAACATCAACAGGAGTATACATTTCATGTATCAATTTTGTAAACTGCTCCACCAGGTGTTGTACTGAATTCCTTTGGTTGTGTTCGTTGATGAAGGTGCATGGAATCTCTTCGATGAAGACCTGAATGGAAGAGAGCGCGGTATAGGCTTCATTGCACAAACCATCAAACTGAATTACCAAATCTTCTAGGATCATTTTCCTGGACTTAGCATGATTTAACCATAGAATTTGTGTCATGCGATGATCGAACTCAAGTATTCCCTCTGAAGCAAGAAAGTAGATTCCATGCGGGCGAGATCCTGAAGAGTTGGAAAAATCTGATCCAGTGTGATTAATTTTGTAATGAGGCACTCCTTGAATGGAAACACTGGATCGAGGTAGGCATAAATATTCTTAGATATTTTTATCACTTCAACAATTGTTTTCAACCCACCACTTTCTATCTCAGAAACCCATGACCTTAGAGTGTGTCCTAGAGTGATCACATCTTTTGATTGATTGAGAATTTCTTGATCCGGGATAGCCATCATTTCTGGAACAGGAAAAGAAGACTCAATTGGGCTGATCAAATGTTGAACATATGAAATCAACTGATTCTTTTCTTCCTTGAGTTGGGAAATTTGAGATTTGTATCTCTCCAACCTTTTAAGCACACTATTCATTGAATCTTTTGCCATAGCAACATCACTTTCAAAAGTGGTCTTACCAAGGGCTATCTTGGATACTTCATAATCGGTGATTGTCATGTCTCCACGATCCTTCTCAGTAGTAGGAACTGCAATTTCTGCAAACTTATCTCGCTATCATCAATCACTACTCTGGAGAAAACCTTAGGCTTTTTGGGCACAACTTTATTGGAGAGGGCAGAAAGAGATTCCAAATCAATGTTGGCCACTTTGACCAATCTCTTTCTCTTTTTTATTTCAGAGTCAACCCAGGTCGGTGTTTCATTCATTAATTCGACACAAAAATGTCGAGAACTGGAAGAAAAATCCTCTTTGCCTTTTTCATGACTAAAACCAGTAGGTAGTGGTTCTGTGGCCTCAATCCTTGGTGAAGTAGCATCTGCAACACATTCTTGATTATCCTCATGTTCTTGTGGAATATCCTTAACACCTGGATGTTCGGAAGAATTAGATATCTACACTACTGGGATTTGCTTGGATTCTGGTGTATGACATTGATGATTTAGATCTTTGGTAGGTCTATTGGAACTCTCAGTGATGTGAATAGATGAGTTTGGGGTAGAAATACCAGAAACACGTTCTTTTCCTTCCGAAGATGCACACTCTTTACCGATCCTTGAGACACTGCTTCTTTATTAGGGATAGGTTTGGGTAACCACCGGCTTTGCCTCTGAGATGCATGTGATGATGTTGGTGGGACTGGTGTGAAGAAGTTTGCACCACCTTTTTCTGTGTCACTCCTCCTTTCACTGGCAACCTCTGTATTTTTGACATATGTGCCTGAAATGGGAGAGGATTGGCTATCTGATTCTCATACCACTTCATAGTCCTTTTTAACACAGGTTGGTTTATAACATCTAGAGAAGTTTCATCTCCTCTACTCCAATCAATACAAGGAGCGGAGTGAAAACTATCTGATCATAGGCAGGATCCATAAGATCAATTCCACTATCAGCAAGGGTTAAGGGAGGATCCCTCAATCCGTAATTCTCTATTTGAGCCAGTGTGAGACGAGAAAATTGTCATCATCTTACCTCCCTATCATCCGCACATTCCACCCAATAGTCTTCTATGTTTGCCTTGTGCTTATATCTTGCCCCTAGAGATTTTTCCATGGATCCTTTAATATCGAATTGAGCCCTACTTGTGAAAGGATGTATAGTTATGAGAGAAAATTCTTTTTCCATAAGTTCTGCACTATGGGAATTTGGACATTTGTATTCCCCAATCTGAATTGGGAAACGAATGCCTTCTTTGCGTTTGTCCACCAATAGACAATGGATTTTGAAAAGCTGACGTGAGAGTTCCATCAATGCTATTTTGTCGCTGACATATTTAGGAAGTTGTAAGGAGCTCCCACAAATCCATCAACTCGTATATAGGAATAAGAGGGAAACTGGATAAACCAAGTTCCCCATTGTTTTATCACCGCCTTGGCATCTTCTAAAAATCTTTCCTCGGGTTTCTTCTTAGTGACCGGATTATATAGAATAAGAAAGCATCGTTTACCCTCCGGAAATGGTGAGAACCGTTCTTGAACTCCAGTTGTGGGTAAAAATGAAAAACACTATTCTTGTCAGGACCCATTGTACCTCTAGTTGTTAACCCTGAAAATATCCTCCTTCTCGCTACAACATAAATCAAATATGAAGTCATGTAAAAATGACTATCATCCTTACCTCAATCAATTGCTTATGGAGAGTATTGCTAACGATACTTGCCCAATCAATGAACATCTTTGCATCAAGAATGATACAAATGAACTTGTACATCCAAGGATGAAATTTTTTTGGCAGAAGGAAGACCAAAAACCCTGTTGAGGAGAGTAATCATATCCCCTATTTCTTCATGAAACTCTACCGAAACAACTCTTTGGGAATTCTTGAAGTGTGAGTCTTTGGTTTGACCAACCAATTTTTACTAACCATCTTCGACCATCTCAGAGGATTTTCATCCCAACTATTGTGTCGATTCTTGTGTGATGTCAGCATTTTCTTCATGGAGTGGCACTCTTAACAAATCTTCCATATGATCTGGAGAATTGAGCAAAAAAAGGTTCATTTCTGTCATTAAAAATTCCCCAACGCTTAGGATCATAATGTTCAAGCACAAGCTAGGACAAATTCGGGGCATTGTATGGCAACGGGAAATGTTGCGCTTGAGGTAAACCGCAACGATAAAGCCTTTTTGAGAAAATAGTTCCCCTTCCCGTCTTACCCTATCACAGAATTGAACCATATCTACGTGACCCATATCGGTATCCAAAATGTTGTCATATGCTGAATTTAAAGACGATGCTGGAACTAATCCTTGGTATGCATATTTTAGTGCCGACTTATTAGAACGTTCACCCATTATGAATTCTTTTCTTTTTTTTTTTTTTTTAAAACACGGAGAGCAAAAAGAAAACCAAGACACTGGGAAGGTGTCGGGTCTAAGTCTCTCGGACCACCGTTGTTGCAAGAATAATACGACTCTTTCTATTATTTATTTTATTTTATTTTTAAATAAAAAGAGATTTAGCGGATGCCGAATTCAAAATGACCATACAACAATATTGAGGCAAAGCTCAAATCACCATCGAAAAATAATACAATTTTAGATCATTGTTACACTTTCAGCAACGTGTTGAATCTTCGAAGCTCCTTATTATTTATTATTATTTTTAAATATTCACTGTGTGCGTGAATATCTCGATTCACCCTTGACGTGAGAAAGCTATCGTCTCCTCAGCATGCGTAGCACCATGAATATTTTAATTTAAAAAATAAAAATAATAAAAAGAAACCTGCGTTGAACTCCAGTCAATTGTGCATGCGTGAAATCTGAATTAATCTTGTGGCTCTCTATTTAGATCTGCGTTGGAAATGGATCAAAAACTGTGTGTTAAAAACTTCATATGGTTTTTCTTCCTTCCCACGTGGTGAGAATCCCTTGGTGGTCTTGTTTTTTTTTGCAAAGGCGTGATGTATGATCTCCTTTTTGCTGCTCCTGTGTGGTGATGACTCATCAAAAACAAACAAAATGTCCCTTTTTTGGACTGTTCTCCTTGGGCTGCGTGGGCTTTGGACTGTTTTTACTTATTTCCTCAATGCATGTGTTTAACTCCAAACTTCCTTCTTTCCTCCTTGGGCGTTCTGATCCTTGCTTTAGATTGGAAAACTTTTTTTTTTCCTACGTTGAAAAATGGAAAACTCCTTTTCGGCAAATGCATGTGAACTTGTTGGATTTATTTTTATTTTTCCCAAATGTGTGGAGACTCTTTTTTCCAACTTCATTGTGAACTATTATTCTTTCCCCTGCGTGAAAAGCCAGTCTTCACAAGTGGAAGGCGTGTTGGGATTTGTTTTAACTTTTGCTTTGCGTGGACAATGTTGATGGGCCTTCACCCTTGCATGAGCTTGGCTAAGTTAAATGCATGGTGGATCTCCTTTGACCTGTAGCCTATTCTCCTCCTTCTAGGTGGCACTGCTGCAAAACAACAAACAAAAACAAATATGCATGGACTGTGTTTATTTATTTTCTCCTTGATTCCTTCTAATAGTTGGATTTTCCTCTGCTGGAATGTGGAACTCTGACAAACTGTTGACACGTGAATGCATGAAGGATGGAGACAACTACCTGGAACTCTCAAGGTTGCCTGGCTCTAGCTAATGCCCATGCCAAGTTTCCGTGTGAAAGCCGGATAGTGTCTGTAGAATAAGTTTTTCCTTCTTCAGGCTCTGGATATCTACAATATCTCCTTGTTTCTCCTTCTTCCCAATCTCCTCTGCTCCTGCAACCTCTTGTAACCGTCTCCTCATCAATTCCCGGATGATAGAAGCAAAATCAAAAAAATTGGAAGCGGAAGAAAGATCACTTGCTCACTCACGGCCGATTCTACGGCAATTAATAAAAGAAGAAAAAGTTCTCCCAAGTTTGTCGAACAACTTCCATCAATATTAAAATTAATATTTATTAATTAAAAACCCTAAAATTTAATAAATATTAATTTTATTAAATAACAGGGTAAATATTAATTAAATAATTAAAATACGGTTTGTGGTGTAGCGGGAGAAGGGCTTATTCAAAATGGATGAAACGAAAGCCAAAATGACCGTGAGAATAAGACGATTGCGATGGAGGAGAACAATCATGCAAGATAACACTTTTGAAAAAAAAAAAAATCACGTTTACTAATTTTGCGAAGTCAAAATTAAGAAACTTAGTGAATTCAAGGGTTGCGGCGATTGCGGGGATGCGGGGAACTGACAACACTGAGGCAAATGGGACAAAAGTTCATCGCAAGGCCGAAACTACCGCAACACAAAGAAAAGCTAGATCAATGCGGGGAAGACAGGGAATCGGCAAACCGAGTCCATATGGAACATGGGACATGGGGGACACCAAAACCCGAAACACTCACAAAACTTAGAAAAAGTCTCCAAACTTAAAATTTCATAAAATAACTAAGCTGTTAGAAACCATTCCTTTTCTCTTAGACTTCATAAAGTAAAACAAAGACCTTGTAAAAGACAACTTTACCTAGAATTTTGAAAAGCAAG
Organism: Taxus wallichiana var. yunnanensis; assembly: GCA_018340775.1. Classification (NCBI taxonomy): domain Eukaryota; kingdom Viridiplantae; phylum Streptophyta; class Pinopsida; order Cupressales; family Taxaceae; genus Taxus; species Taxus wallichiana. Next base: position 493,517,941 of record CM031241.1, on the reverse strand, counting down.
GCAAGAAAGCACACATTTTTGGTAGGATGTCAACAAATATCATAAATCAAGCCATTTTTTAACCCACAAAAAATGGGGCATATAACTACTACATGTTGAATGGAACTATCTCAATTTATAAAGAATATCACCACCCATCCAACCTCCCCTTTACATGACAGGCACATCTATTCAATAAGGTTTTGCTTTCTTTGTTATCTCACTTAAGTTGGACCTTCAACTTCTTTCCACTCAATTGGAATCCATTCATCACGTTGATGGTAGATTGTGCAGTTGTAGAGGGGTCATAACTCACAAAACTCGCAATTTTTTTTTATAAATGTGTTTTTGTGTTGGGGCGTAGGGGACTTCTAGCCATCCTTGGTTTGGCCAGGGGACTTCTAGACATGCCCTGGCCATACCAAAGAATGGCTAGTTGTCCCCTGTTGAAAAAATGGAGCCCCTGAAATATATTTTTTTAAATGGGGACGTCTAGGAGGTGGTTTCCTACCCATCCACGAATCCCGAAACATCTCTTATAGGGAATGCCCCCAAAAACATAGGGGATGCAACCCCGGGGTACACTACAAGTCTGAACATGTTGTGGAAAATACTATCCCTGCTATGTGAGTTTAAAACGTCATGGTTCGACCTCTTAAAATGAATGTCATTGAATCGGGAAGAGTTCTCACATGCTCTAACAAAATTTGAAAAAAATCCCATCCTATGACAAGAAGTGCACCATTACATTTTGTACATTTTCTAATTTTTCAGAAGCTCAATAAAGACGTAAGCTTCCACTTTTCATATGGTTTGTGTTAATCCACAACATTACCAGCCATTGCTTTGCGGTGTTTCACTACACTAGTATAAATTTGAACCATGTATAGCTCAGCATAACATTGAAAAACTGATAAATCTCATCTTCATCTCATAATGCAACTTCTGTCTGAAAAATAGAGCAGCAAACTGACTTGAAAACTTCATCTTTTCACTGGTAGTTGAGGCAAACAATTGCCGTTTCTTCTCCATTGCCCTTTGATTTTCCCGATTATGTTGCTTCCTCTTACCATCTGCAGGCAGTCTTAATCTCTGGTTGTCCACAAATTTAGGGTTGAGGAACATGGCCCTGTACTGAGAAACGTGCTTTTCATCTCTGCACCATCAAGACCAAAGGACAGAAACTAAATATTATGTTAAAATAAATCGAGAAATCAAAATCAGCATCCCATGAGTACCTATTAAATATGAGTATTCTTACTCGAACAGAATTTTAGTAGTAGTATAATGTACCCTGTACTTTAGAGTTGAGGAACATGGCCCTGTACTGAGAAACATGCTTTTCATCTCTGCACCATCAAGACCAAAGGATAGAAACTAAATATTATGTTAAAATAAATCGAGACATCAAAATCAGCATTCCATGAGTACCTATTAAATATGAGTACTCTTACTCGAACTGAATTTTAGTAGTAGTATAATGTACCCTCTTTACAATAAATTTGAGTATCATGTAACCCCACTTAATTTATTAACTATTAGCAGAAGCTTTTCTGGAAAGGCCTCTCAAACCAGGAAGTTAAAAGTCAAATTATGGTCCAAAGCTTCATACACTAAGGGAAAGACAGACACTCGAATCCATACATAAAAAGATCACAAATTTACTATGCACTGAAGAAAAAATCCAACGGATTTAATTTTGTTGGCAATATCCATATCATTATTTCAACAGTACAAATATCAATTCATTGCAGAGGAAATCCAAATATGCTCATGTTCTTGCAACATTTTGAGTTCTTGCATGTCTGACCAGGGACCAGCCAACATGGTACTTTGACAAACTTTCCTCGTGCCATCTACAAGCATTTATCATTTTTATACAGACCACACTGGACATAAGTGAATTACCTAAATACAGCAGCTTATAAAGTTATTGCCAGGAAGAAGTTTGCAGCAAGCTTTGACAAGAGGATTTTTAATCTTTTGAACCCCTTAAAAACGAATTTCAATAGAACAATGCAAACAACAAACAATTATTAACAAGCCACATTTGTGCTGCCTAAAAAGATGATAACTATTTTGACATAAAGATGATTCCCATTATGCCTTCATAATGACTCCAAACTTACTGTTTTCACTTCAGGATGTCCACCTCCTCATAGTTAAAATATACTTTTTGTATTTCAAAAACATTTTTCATAACGTTTCCCAATAATGAATTAGGGGATTGAACTCCATGCCCAACTTGATAGAAGACATCACTCCATAATGAATTTGGAGATGATCAAATAGCAACGCCACTGCCTGCAACCTATTCTTGTTTCTTACCACCCATCAAGATTGGAACTTTATGTCACTAATGATAAAGACAGCATCAATTTTTTTAACAATTTTTTCTTTTCCTTACTGGCAATTCACCTAGCAAACCCACCTTTGTAGTCTCGTTCAGTCCTGCTAGCACTGTAAATAAATCTTTACTGAGCATTCCCAGGTTTTCATGCACATGAAACAATGCACATTAGCGGATAAGCATGTTTAGATTGTGTGTTATTTCCAGACAAAAGAAACAGTACTGGAGGCCTATGAAATGTTTATTGCAATCTAAAAGGCTTAATGTCACTGCAATGGTGTTCTTCTTGGTAACCGTATACAAATATTCCATGGAAAACACAATATACTCCAAGTTCCAGCAAAAACCAATCTTTAACATGGCAACAAAACATACCAGACTCTGTAACTTGACCACAGCATTAGGTCCAATTAGGTTTGGATGCATTGGTACATTTATTTGCATTCCTCATCATGCAACTTCTCTAAACCCATAACAATTTAATAAAAGCAATTGTGCCTTAGAGGGGGAAAACAGCAAAGCTGTTTATTATATCTTGTTTCTGATGATAAGCAGGAAACCTTGCAGAATCTTATTATACATTCAGAGGTATTATGCGATAGCAATGACAGTTTTAGAAACACTCTCACAGTTTATGATCCACATTGATAGACATTTTTGGGCCCTATGCTTTGGAAAGGGCACTAATCGTGTGTGTTTGATCATGTAGAAAGCAATCACTTTCTACTCTGATGATGTTCACAATGAAATCTGCTATAGCCCAAAATGGTTGTTCCTTCTACGAACCATAACATGCCACCAAGTCACAAACATCAAACTACTTTTTTCCCGAGAAAATCAAGTTTGATTGTGGTTAAGCATATGGTTAAAAATAAATGAGAGAATATTTTGACCAATATAAATCTTGCAGAATCCGTTAATGGGACAAGTAAATAATTCCATCAGGCAGGATTCTTTCTGGCAGCCTCCCAGACAAGGTGGTGCAAATTAAACTTTGATGGCGCATCTAAATGAAACCTAGGATGTGCTGGTCTGGGATGCATCCTACACATCAGCTCAGGTTCATTCCTTGTTGCATCATCTTCCTACATCTCAAAGGCAACAAATAATGAAGTGGAATTGCTGAATCTAATAGCAGGACTTTAGTTAAAAACAAGACAGCATAGCTGTTACTTAGAAATTGATGGCGATTCTCAAGTGGCGGTTAATGCATCATTCAAAGAAATCATGGCTAGCTGGAAACCAAATGCACCATTCAAAACAGCAATCTCTCTTCTACAACACTTTTCGTACTCATCCATTTCTCACTGCTTTAGGGAATCAAATAAAGCAACAGACCTTCTTGCCAACTTGAGAGCACAATTGGACCGTTTAACTTTAAGAAAGCACCCAAACTGAAGACTTTGATGATTTGGTAAGTATAATTGATCAAGCTATCCATGCACTTGGGTAGAGATCCATCTCGTCGATCAGCGAGGACTTCATTGCTAAACTAGCTACACTGTGTCCAGCATTCTGCACCTTTCAGTATATAATTCGCAACAGAATGCCATCCACTCATGTGCCCTCAGTGGCTGAACTACAAGAAATATGGATGGTCCTCAAGCCCTCCCTGGTGCTCACAGAGCTCAATGCAGACATGGAACTCCATCTCATAGCACTGGCAAAAGAACTCCCTCTTGTAAAATCTTAGTCTTCTTTTTCTGGGTGTCAACGGGACACAATGGCTTCAACCTCCTTGGAACCCAGGATTGTATGTTTGGAGCATTCACTCAAGCACCTCTCCTTTCAGCCTTCACAGTTATCCACTACCTCTCCCATAAAGAGACACTACATGAAAAGGGAGCCCAGAATTTCCCAGCAGCCTGTATCCCCTGTGAAAGGCTCAGCCGCCTCTTCAACCCCTGGCTCTGCTCATAGGAGGTAAACTTGTAAAGGAAGAGAGTTTTGGGCAGCTTGGATGGATGAAAATTCATGAGGGTAAGCCTCCGGCTAACCCGTGTCATTGATATCCTTGAAGGTCCTCCCAGAACCCTGGATCAGTTGATAATAGAATTTCCAAATTGGACATGTCTGTTGTCACGCGGATCGCGCACCCGTTGAATCTTTGAGTGATCTTGTGCAATGTTGGAACATCCCCAAGGTGTGGGACCTTGTCTCCTTGGGATGAACCTCCGAGAAGGCCGGATTTCTTTGAAACTTGGCGCACTTGATTTAAGATCAACATGCAAGGCTAAAACACTTTGAAAATAATTTAATATACTTTGTTCTTGGGATTTAAGGTAAGAGGTAAACAAATACAATAACTTGAAATAGGGTGATGCACCAAATATAAACTGAACAAATAGATCCACTTGACAACACAATTAACATCTCATCACAACATATTGCATGCACATTTCCTATAACCCTCTTTAATCTATGATTGAAAAGATAACTTACTTTGATAACAGAAAGGAAATAAGTTTTCCACAACTGAAATACAGAGATTCTATATCATCTTCCACAAAGATTAAAACAAGATAACTGATATAAAATGATGATAACCACTCAAGTACAAGGAATTAAACATTCACAAGTGAGAGATAGATTAATGAGTAACACAATATATCAGATATTCCATGGTAAAATATTGTTCTGAATATTATTAAAAGGCTCAAAGCAGTTAAAACATCTTCCAAGATTGAAGAGTGATTTCACCAAGGTCTAAAAGTCATAATAAAACTTAATGCACCTAACTATTTATAAGTTCAAGAGGTTGAGCCATTACAGCTCCACCTTTAACTAATTACTAAAAATAGAGTGCATTTAAGTTCGAGGGAACAGAGCTCCCATTAAAATAGAAAAATTGTTACACGGGTTTGACTAAGTCAACCCTACAACTTTGACTGTCTCAGAGCCTTGGAGCTGTTCCAACAATGGCTGCCAGGTTTAGCTTGGGCCTGCAGCTTCTATTTCTTGTTCAGGTTTCTCTTGATCCTTTTCCCACATAGCCAGACGATGCTTGTACTCAAAGAAGCGTTTGATAATTCCTTGTATTTCTTCTTCATCAGGTCCGCATGCATAATGATTCACCACATCTGTTGTGTCAACCTCTCTTGCAACTTTGGCTGGTAGTCTTTTCAATTTGTTCACAACTTTCTTAAGTTGACTTATAAAATTCTGGCATGAAACTAGCCTGTAAATTGAATTCAATATTGAAAGTCTTTGTCACCTCATCATCCTCTTTGATTAAACCCTTGAAATTTTGCTTTAATCTGATCAACTGGGAGAGCATCTATATTGTCATTGAAGAATTTACAGTTAATATTATCAAACTCTTCTGAAATGTCATTTAATCCATCCATTATTTCAACACGTTTATCATCCAATTTCTTGATTAGATCCTACAACACCTGCGATCTGAACTCCATAGCATTTTGAAACTTGAACAACTTAGAGGCATCATCAATTACACCCTCTTGGAAAAGCAGATCCGAATCCATATCTCTAATTTCTTCCCAGGTAGTCAAATTAAGATTCAAGTTATTACTATCTTCAGAGAGGACTTCATCTAGCCTTCTAATAGAAGCTCTTTCAGTTTGTAAATCATATGCAGCTTTCTCTACGATTGTTTTAATCCATGGGTTAGCTTCCCGAAGCATGCATTCAATCCATCCGCCAACTGATCTTCCTTTCTGACCTATCTTTTCAACTACGTGATATGAAAAATCATCCAAACTAGAAGAAATGGCTAGAGCGAGGTTGTAGTTTGAGAATTTGTGGCTTGAGCTAGTTGTGTAACTTTCTTCAAAAGAGTAGTGAGCTGCTCAACCTTGCCTTTCAACTCATCCTTTGTCGCTTTATCTTTGTAATATTTGTCCGAAGTAAATTACTAAGGGCCACTTGAACATCTTGCTTTGCCCCCTCGTGCGTCGCCTTTCCTAATGAAAACACGGAGATCTCGATAATGCACGCGGTGATGGTTTCTTTGACTTTCCTTCAACACGGGGTGGCTATCTCCATGAACCTTTCTCCTGATTGATTTACTAATAAATTAGAGACGACTCTTGGCCATTTGGCATGCCTCCTAGGAGTTGGTTCCAACACACTCAAATCAATTACATCCACAAGGGGCACTTTCTTCTTTTGTTTAGGGGTCTAGCGATATAACCATTCAGGTATAGCAAAAGAGGCTGAAAGTACCATAGTTATAGCAAAACTTGTGACATTGGACACTACAATGGCATTGGTGACACTAACGGAAGGTGGGAGGTAAGTGGCAACAATAGAGGGCGTAGTGGTTAGAATAGCCTCGGGAGAGCAGATGAAACTAGGATAGATATGGAAACAAAAGTAGGAGGAGGTTGTTGAGGAGTGGAAAATGGAGACCCAATCATCTCTCCAGCTGAAAGTGCAAGAAGGGGTGAGAAAACTTGGGTCATGGAAAGAGATGGAAAAGCGAGAAATGGGGAGAGAAGCGGTGGATGATGATGGAGGAGGCTGGATTGAGGATGGTGATAATGGTAGTTAAGTGGAGAGTGGCAAATCTTGAGATCAACCCGAGAAGCACTAACATCAATAACCCGAGGCACTGTACTTTTGGGGACACAATCTTGGCAATGGGAACCTTTGTAAAAGATGAACCTCCTACAACAGATGAAATTTTCCTTGGGGTTATTGAAACCCCTGAGTAGATCTTTACTTCTTGAAGATGTGAGGAGACTTAGTGTTGGCTGAACTTGAACTGTCTTTATAGACTGATCGACACTTTGGGTGAGATTCCTAAAGTAGCCAACCAATCATATGTCCTTTTCAAGATGGGCCCCGCCCTTTCCTTTGTATTACAACATTCTTCTTGATACCAATCAATCCATGGTAAAGGTTGATTAGCAGTGTTATCACTCCTGTAAATTGGGTCAAGCACCTCTTCCTCGTCGTCCTCGATTTCCTCTGGAACATCTGCATTACCATATTGTTTAACCTCATTTAGAGTTAACCTTTCATACTCTCGTTGTCTTACGATGATCTCATCCCAACATTGAATCCAAATGTCTTCCAACCGAGGAACATGTCTCGCTAAATTTGACCCAGAGTAGTCAAAGTTAGTCCTAGGATAAAATGTCCGCAGGGTGACTTCAGACATCTCTCCGTCTACATTCTTTGCTTTGTAGATACTAGCACAAGTGTATCTTCCAATTGAAATAGGAAAGCTGGATCCCCTTGCCTTGTCGTTTGTTTTGGATCTTATGATAATCTAGTAACTGGAGAACCAATTCTAATAGGATCCCCTTGTTAGTCAGGCATCTTGGTAACTTATTCAAGCAACTTGGAATAAACGGGACCACGATGTATGTGAACATTGGAAATTGAAGATATATGCCTCCCATTCCCTTAATTTCCTGAAAGTCTCATCAGACACTCTGCGATTGTACAATTCCTTATCGAAACGGTATAGAACAACAAAGAAAGCATCATTTACCCTTCATAAATGTTTACTTCCTTCTTCCATAGTGATTTGAGGATAAAACTCATAAATTTGAGAAATGCTCCTAACACCTTTCGTATTCAAGCCAGTATATTCTCCCATTGCAGCTATTGTATAAACGAGGTAAGAAGTCATGAAAAAGTTTTGAAGTCAAAACTTCTTTCAACTGAAAACATATTGAGTTGTTGATATGCTCCCCCATCGTATAAATTCCTTATTCTTTTTTATAGTGACAATATAGAGGAACATCCAATTCCTTAAACTCTTTCGCTGAAGCGAGACCCGAAACTCTACTCAAAAGCACAATAAGGTCATTAACTCCCTGGATAAAGTCTGAGCGGAACAACATTTTAGGAAGCTTAGTAGCACCCTTAGCCAAGTAACTCTTAATCATGACCTTTGTGCACAATTCATATTCCTTATCCCGGTGCTCAACTGCAGACTCTGAAGAAATTGTCGCATACTCTTCTACATCTGGAAGTTTGAATAGGTCTTCGAAAAAGTCGATATCCAACCTGATTACGACATTGCCATCATCGTCTTTTACAGACCTAGTGGCTTTATCGAAATGAGCCGCGCACTAAAAACAAATTCTCGGGCAATGTATAGATACGGGAAAAGTGGCAGCGAGAGCAAGCCCATTTATCAAATATAGCTTGCATCCAAGGTTTTTATTAGTAACTTTTAGTCTTTTCCATAAATTTGCCATGTCCACCTGTCCCAAATCGGTGTCTCTAATGTTTCCCACATCGAAGATAGACAGGTGTGAGGAGAGACACCTAAGAAAGTATACTTCATTTTCCCTTTGCCTTTCGATGAAGGAGTTGACATGAATTTGGGATTCGGAACCCGATCGAGCCACGAAAATTTTATGATTGCAATTTAGTTGTACTAATAATGTAGTCAAATATGAGGCCCTAGTTCAAGGAATCCAATTGGCTCAAAAGAAGGGAATCAAAGCTTTAACTGTCTTTGGAGATAGTGAATTGGTCGTATATCGTAAGGGCTCGAAGTGCATCAAAAACGATCTGCTAAGGACATACAAGAATCAAGTTTGGGATTTGATCAAAAATTTGAGGCTTTTGGAATCCATATGGTTCCTAGGAATCAAAATCAAGATGTTGATAGACTTGCGAAAGTTGGCACACAATATGATGTACTTACGATATTATAAAAGATGAAGCAATGACTGTCAAGATGGTTGTTTGCCTCTACAATTCCGATAATATGGTTAGTTGGCAAGTGTTTGATAGCGACAAACAAATCATCCTTTTTACATGAGGAAGCAAAATTTTCTGCAAAAAAACAAGCCAAGTTACAGGAGGCTTATAGCGATCAAATTATACAATTAAAAAGTAACAAGTTGCCAAAAGGTTTGGTTACCCTCAAATGTATCTTCAATTCAGATGATCAGTTTTGGAAACCAAATTCTAATATGGTGGTCAAAGAGGGTTATAGGAAATGTGCATGCAATATGTTGTGATGAGATGTTAATTGTGTTGTCAAGTGGATCTATCTATTCAGTTTATATTTGGTGCATCACCCTATTTCAAGTTATTGTTTGTTTACCTCTTACCTTAAATCCCAAGAACATAGTATATTAGATTATTTTCAGAGTGTTTTAGCCTTGAATGTTGATTTTAAATCAAGTGCGCCAAGTTTCAAAAGAAGTCGACCTTCTCCGGAGGTTCATCCGAAGGCAACAAGGTCCCACACCTTGGGGATGTTCCAACGTTGCATGGGATCACTCAAAGATTCAACGGGTGCGCGATCCGTGTGACAACAATGTCAGCGACTTCTGCCCAGAGGTAAGCTACATTTTGGTTGCCTGAGAAAAGCCCAAGATGATTTCTTTGACGCAAAGAAAAAGTTTTTGAAAAAATGATCCCGAAAAATGCAGGGTATGAGGTGGCAGACTTTGGGGCTTAACAGTTTATGTTTTTATGTATTCTTCTCTATCTAGTCTTTTTGTACCACTTCTTCCTCTCTCCTTGGCATAAACTTGCTCTTTATCCAATTTTCTTCTCTTCCTCTAAAGTCAACTGCATTTACTATATAAAACTTTTGACAAACAAGGGTGTGGACCCCAAAAGAAACCCATGCTTACCAATCAAAAAATACATATAAATCTTAGAGGCTTTATAATTACTGATTATCCTCACACGCATACTAAATTACTTGATGTGCATGTAGATTCTGGTTAAACGGAGTTATTTTATCTCTTATCTCATAAATGAAATAAAGGAATCTATAAAAGAGTCTTCAAGATTTTACATCAATAGTTGCCAACATTCCCCTACTGCAGGTTGTTATTGAGATTTTGTACCGGAGGCCCAAAAACTTTTTCAATCCTATCATATCAGGGGTTGAAGCAAAGGGGGTTTCATCTTCAATAATTTACATTGGGCCTCTGTTAACATTCCCATATGGCAGGTTGTTATTGAGATATTGTGCCAAAGGCCCAAAACTCTTTCAATCTTATCATATCAGGGTAGAAGAAAAGGGGTTTCATCTTCAAGAATTTACATCCTCTGTTAACATTCCCATACGGCAGATTGTTATTAAAATTTTGTGCCAAAACTCATATAAATCAAATCAGGCATTGATGCATATCATTACAGGGAATCAAGAGAGATTGAGAAGGAAATCATCAGCATTAACTAGATCTGACCAAGAATACTCCCTCCTTTCCATCCTTCCCCTTGTAGTCTTCATTAAATAAGTCGTCAATGACCTGTGAAAGCTCTTTCACTAATTCTAATGCTCATGTTTGAAATTTGATCTCATTATTTCATGCACAACTTTGTCTATGTTTGGCAGATTATTAACAGCAATTGTTTTAATGGTGCAAAGAAAGCAGTTGCACACTTCCAAGGGAGTGTTGATCGTCATCAAATGTAATAGACCATTACTAGATCTAGTGGATTTGGCCACCACCCTATCACTCCAATGGAAAATTTGAGATGGTTGTCTTGTCCTTCCTCAGTAGTGCAATTTATATGGCAATCCCCAGGTATTAACTAAGACTGTATTCAAGTAAGGTCCTTCTATACATGGTAAGACATCAAGATTGTGTGTCTCATTTCTATTTGGTAACAACTTGCCATGGATAAACAATATAATATCAATAAGAGAAAATTAATAGGGAAAAACACAGGTCAACAGCTACAGAATAAAACTAATGCAATCAGTATGGATGGTAAGGCAAAAACATTTTGGAAAAAATGGCACGGCCCCAATTTAACAAGTTATTGGCTTCATCTTGGATTTGCGTGATGAAAAAAACAATGGAATGCGGGCTCATATTTTAGTTGATCTTAGATGTACTCATAACTTCTAAGAATTTACAGAGAAAATGCTTACATTCCAATAAAGGAAGCCTCTTACTTGTATATAGTGGAGTCAGCAATTAGACAGTATGTGAAGCATTAGGACAATCTATGCTTCAAATGTACTTTGGTAGAATGGATGCATGGCATGCTTAAACCAGTGTGATCTCTTCATTTATATTCAGGACCATATTCTTCAGAGACAACAAATAATAATTAATCAGGCTGGTTTGAGCATCCATCTAAAACTTCCTTTCATATTGAGAAATTACAAAAAGGTGAAAATAATACTATGGGCCTTCATTGAATGGAGTCGAAGGCTCAGAAACATTACAGCCTTGTGGGTATGATGGTCGTTATATACTTTGTAAATGGTTTATTATTGTAATATTTTCACATTGAGACATTACATAGAGTTTTATGTCAATAGCCATAAGATTATAACACAGTCAAACCCAATGGCTTCAAGGCTATCAAAACAGTTGCCGAATATAGAAGACCCCTGTTATTTGAATATAGAAGACCCATGTTGTTTGTTTGGTTTAAGCATCCCTCTAAAACTTCCCTTGATATCGAAAAATTACAAAAAGGTGAAAATAATACTATGGACCTTCATTGAATAGAGTCAAGGCTCAGAAACATTACAGCCTTGTGGGTATGATGGTCGTTATAGACTTTGTAAATGGTTTATTATTTTAATATCTTCACGTTGAGTCATTACATAAGAGTTTTATGTCAATAGCCATAAGATTATAACACAGTCAAACCCAATGGCTTCAAGACTATCAAAACCGTTACTGAATATATAAGACCCCTGTTGTTTGAATTTCTAGAAGACCCTTGTTGTTTGAATTTCTAAAAGACCCTGTCGTTTGAATTTCTTCTTGGAGTGAGACAGCCAGCTATGGTCTGTCCTAAATTTTGTTAAAATTGACATGAGAAAGAAGTGCAATGAAGCTTGTCATAAAGTGCGAAACATACTGAGTTATAAAACTACCCAAGAACAGTTGATTATGACCAATATTACATCAATCTATAAATGTTGCCAGAAAATATTACCTTTGCTTGTTTGCTTCCAGCAATACTTCCATGATAATCCTCAAAAACTGTGAAGAGATCATATGGAATATTACCCCCTCACATCTGTGCAACTCTGCTAATACCAACTCCAACTTCCTCTTCATCTGAAAGATTCGTTTCTTCTTTTTGGGCTTATTTTCTGGCCGGTTTGCTTCCAGCAATACTACCATGCTAATCATCAAAAACCGTGAAGAGATCATATGGAATATTACCCCTAGCATCTATGCAACTCTGCTAATACCAACTCCAACTTCCTCTTCATCTGAAAGATCTGTTTCTTCTTTTGGGCCATTGTCCCCGAGGGACCACTATCAACTTGTTGAGTTTGATCGGAAAGAATACCATGCTTTTGTAGTTCCATACCATTATTGACATGTAATCTTGTGGTGCAATCAACCCCTGATCATGCAATGAGACCTGTTGTTCCTGCAATGTTTTAGGATTTTCTAATTTTAAATATTCTTGCAAAATTTGCTCATGGTCTGGTTTCCAATCCTTGAGAAAGGGTGTATAATCCGTTCGGGTATCAAAGACATCCTTGTGAACTGAAGGCCATCAATGGAATCGACAAGACCCATCCTAAGAAGCTCTTTAAAATGAGGGGATGAACCTTTCTTCTCCTTCAAAGGGCGGCCGAGATTATGTGAGGCAATCTTGTACACTTGGGCTCTTGAGCGCAACTTATACTTGGCAGCGTAAAGTTTTGCCAAAGAGCCGCGAATAATGTAGGAGCAAAAATTAACTACTTTCTTACGGTTGTCTGCATACCTGAACCATTCAGCCATTGTTGCCAAAAGCTTGTTCATCTGTGCATTGGTGTATGCTTGAGTTGCATGAAACATGCGAAAACAAGGCTGTGGGTCTGGATCTCTATCACCCTTAACCAGTTCCAGTTTCCTGAACTGTCTAATGCACTGATTCAAGCTAGCAGTTACTGAAAGCAATGTACCCACACCTTTTTCACTCACAATTTTGCCACCAGTAGCAGTGTATCTCAATGTGGGATAAACAACTCGCCGACAAATAACATGGTCAAGGAACATAATTCCCTTAGTTATGTGCTCTATTGGCACATTATCATTCTCAAGATGCAGTCCATATTTTCTTTCACAGAAGTCAATCAATTGCCTTCGAATTGTTACTGCATCAGCCGAGGACCCTCACTCCAATCAAAATATGCCCTCCATATCTAATATAATCCATCTTTCTGGTTTTGTCTGGACCACTGGTTGGAAGAAATTCAGGCCATGCATTGTTGCCCTCGGGATCAAACTCATTCCCTATAATATCCGTGCTTGAGGGACGGAAAAACTCCTTCATCCTTTCTTCCATCCAATGATCAAATTCATTCAGACATATGTTGGCCAGGAGCGGACTCAAGACCCCACAATGGCCCCAAGCAGGAACCTTTGCAGCCTCTTCAGGCGCAAACCCAAAAAATGTCAGTAGCCAATAAGGATCAGGCTTAGGTTCCCCTCCTTCAAAACCTTCTTCTTCAGATATTTCTTTTTCTTCTTCTTTTTCTCCAGCTTCGGAGTGGCAACAATAACAGGTGTTGTTAGAGCAGACCTGATAAGATCAATTACTGTCTTATCCCTCACATCTTTCACAAGAGCATTCATCACAATCCCAACTCTAACACCATCCAAAATAGTACTCAAGTCACCTTTTAAGTACCAAAGATAGCCTGCAAAGTTACTTCGGATATATCGAATAGCAGTATGTGCAGTCCTCCCTGGTCTAAAAGCAAAAGATTTCTGCGAAAACCGTGACTCAAACACTGGCTCCAAGATCATAAGCAAAACTTCTTGAACAATCTTGTCTTGAAATGGAGTAGGTTGCGTAGACGACAATAAATATTTCAACTTTGTCTTAGACAACGGAGCTGTTGAAAGTTTGTCCTTAGGAGATCTGATATAAAACTCCAGCCGCTGGCCCCATTTGAACCTAGACTCCATAACGGCATTCCTTAGACTCAGAAGCTCTTCCATAACACTCTTCTCAATCTCGTTTCTGTGTGTAAGCGAGCCAGTTTCATCGGCATAAACCTTCTGATAGGCCATTATCCAAATTTCAAACCGCTTGAGGTAACCAGACAAACTGTTAACAACTTTCTGATTGTCCCTGAAGCTGTTAATCCACAGACTGGCGCAGACATTAACACCATCTTCTTTAACCAAGGAATAAGGATCTTCAGAATCAAAAGCAGCATTCTTATTCCTGTTCCTGGTATCAGAGGCATAAACACTAGAACGTTTATCTCTGCGTTCGGTCTCAGAGGCATAAATCCTAGAACGATTATCTCTGCCTTCCGTCCCAGAGGCATAAATCCTAGAACGATTACCTCTGCCTTCGGTTCCAGAAGCATAAACCCTAGAACGATTATCTGTGCCTTCGGTTCCAGAGGCATAAATCCTGGAACGATTATCTCTGCCTTCAGTCCCAGAGGCATAAACCCTAGAACGATTATCTCTGCCTTCAAACAACGAAGTTGAATATTTCTGCAAGAGGTCTAACGAGACGCTCAAAAATCTGTATGACAATTTCTCATGGTCTCTAAGATGTCTATGAATCCCACGCAAATGGGCAAAGCCAAGATGGCGCATCTGGCCACTGTAACTATAAACCCTAAAACTCCATGAAAACGCTGTACTACAATAACAAGAAATCAAACTTATCTGAGTCGTATTGGAGGCTGAAAATGCAGAAACATGCCCCTGGAGGCAAAGGTAATATGTTAAAATGTTGTTTCATCCCTGTTTCTTCAATCTTTAGCGCAGCACGTCCAGAAATTGATTCGTCCAAGGAATATTTCTTCATTTTCAACAGTTAAAAGGGAAAAGGTTACACAAATTATATATTGGTTGAAGAAGAAGAATAAGATATTTTAACCTTTCGCGAGGCTACTTAAGACAGCCTATGGGACAACAAATCTTGTTAAAGATATTTTTGGCATTCAGATCTCTTGTTAGTGAGTTTAATGATCAGCTCCCTGTTTTTTCAACCATATTCTCATTGAAAATATCTTGAAAGAAGGCGAAGGCCACCGTGCTAGCAAATTGGGCCCTAATGTCATTATAAGCATTACAATCCAACATGAAATGTTTCTCTGATTCCACCACACCAGACGTGCAAAAGATACAGATTCTCTCTTCCCATGTCTCTTTAGGTCTTTTCCATCTTCTTGTTTCACACCAAAGATGGTGTGAATTAGTTCTCAATTGAGCTATGAAGATCTTTGCTTTCCACAGGATATTAGCCCCTATAAAAGCCTTTTGTTGATGATCACATGTAGAGTTAAATTCCTCCAAATAGTACCTCTTCTTTCTCCCCAACGGCTTTCCCCACATAGCTTGGTGAGAATTTGTCTATAACAAAAGTTTTTATCTCTTGACTATTATTAGGACATGCATTCAAATGAATGTTCCATTTTTTAAGCCATTTGTTGTTTTGATTCATCCATGACTTCTTTCTTTTCTCCAAAAACTCATTGAGGACAACCTTAGGCCATCTACTACCTTCCATTTGCTTGATCTTTTTTAAATATGTTATGAGACGAACCATAACAATAACTTCTAGAGGTACCCAAACTTCGTTTCAGCTAGAAGAATCTCATATGGGACCGAGATCTTTAATTTGAACTTGCTAGTAATCATGCTTTTTGAATCCTCTCAAATTGTTTCCACCTTGAGTTTGAAATGTTGCTAGCCCAAACCTCACATCCGTAAAGCACCACTGGAGTTACTAAAAGCCCAAACAAAGTCTGCATAGTTTTCCAATCCCATAATTCTACCTCTCTGCATTTGTTTTGGAAAGCATAAAAAGCTCTCCACCCCCTAAAGTTCTCTTTTTGCTACAAATCTCCCAACTGAGCTTGTTATTAAAGTCAAACCCAAGATATTTATACTCTGTTACTTCCTCTAAAATGTTTCCATCAAAATAGAAATCATATTGAGTTCTTTTCTTTCTATTGGAGAAGATCATAATCTTGGTCTTATTGGTGTTGACTTGCATCCCCACTTCTTTGCAAAAGTGCTCAAGTACACATAAATGCTTTTGAAGGCCTTGAGCGGACCTAGCAATCAAGATAAGGTCATCAAAGCATATAGGAGAAGTCTTACAACATACTCTCCTAGGCGAACACCATCTTCACTCTGCATATTTAACCATTCCCTATAGACACAAAATTATACACTTTACATATAATTTAGCTCGGTCTTATACTACCTGGAATTAGAAGGTTCTCAAGTGATTAAAGTATTAATTAATCCTACCTTTGGTCATCTTTATTTTATATTTTATTTCGTACTTCTTGTGTATTTTCCAGCACATACCCACCCATTGAGCAACTATTTGTCGAATTCATAAGCTCCAAGTTCCTGCACCTAGCATGCATCTTGGGTGCCCTATCCACACTTTTGGGCTCCACTTTCTTTTCGGGGCTTTTCTAGTTGTTTTGTTGTCTTTATATTTTCCCCATTTAGCCTTAATGTCGAGATTAATTGTGAAATTAAACTTGAGAGCCCTATAAATATAAAGCTTATAAGACCATAATGGGGGCCCTAGCGTCACTATTATCTATCACTCCATTAGAGTTGCATCCATTGCATCCACATAGCACCATGCATCAAGGCTAGGAAGATCTGCATCACACACACTTCATAGGGGGATTCTATTCTATTCCATGCACACATTCTATTTACATTTTCTATAGTTACAGACATATTGCTCGTTACTTCACAAAGTGTGACGACACTAGAGCACCTATAAAACACGCACACACGCACTAGAAATACATATGGGTCCGCAATGTAATATAGTGCTCGAGTGATAAGTCCACTAGTTTGGTGGTAGAGGTCATTCCAGCCCATTCATATGCATCTTTACTTTTCTAGGTTTGATACTTCTCTTTTGCATTGTGGTTCATTTTCCGATTCATACGATGAGTTCAACGCGATTGATTTGAAGTGGTTGAACCATCAACTTGTGACCATGCAACTCGGTTTCTAAGCAGGAGAGACAAGGCACCTATTTCTCAAACCAGTGTCAAGGTCCTAACCATTTCAGTGCCTCATATGCTCAAAATACCCAAATTTTCCCTTCGCAAGGCCCGTGAGTGTTCCTCTCCACTTCCAAATTCCTTATTCAAACCTACGACAACATGCGACAGTCTCTCTGAATCTTGAGTCATTTCTCTTCCTCCTCTTACATATTTAGGGTTTTATTTTCACTAGATTTAATCATTCATCCGCTTTACATTACTTTAGCATACTTATTCACTACATCAATACAGTCGTTTTAGTCCTCCTAATTATATTAACATTAATATTTCATCTTAGGTCATTTAGGTCTCCTAGGTGTTATTTTAGTTAATCATTTTGGTGAACCCGACCGCTTTCATGCTTAGGATCCTTCTTCTTCTATCATGGGTCAAGTTTCTTTATCTGATTTACTTAAAATTCATCCTATTTGCCAAGTTATTTTTCAAAAATCCCTAGACTCAAGTATTATGATGACAAAATTCCCTCTGCATGAGTTAAGTGCCTTCGTTGTTTCTTTTTGACTCTACGACCTTGACGACCATCTATCTAACCAACCCCTCTTAGAATCAATTCACACCTTACATGTAAAATTTGTTATCATGGAATCCACAATCACATCTTTTACATCTAAAGGTCAATAGTCTAAGGATGCTTCTCAATCTTATACTTCCTCTATGCAATCTCTAGAATCAACGATCACATCTCTTAGATCTAAAATCCAACAACTTAAGGATGATTATCAATTGTATACTTTCTCTATGGAATCAACGATCACATCTCTTAGATATGAAATCCAATAGCTTAAGGATGCTTCATAATAGCATGTTTGTTCTCCTTCACCATCTCTTATTCAATCTATGTCCACTACATGTCATTTAGTTGAACCTCAAGACATTTCATTGCCCGAACCTCTCATATTTGAGCATAGTACTAAGCCACATGACATTTTTCTGAGCTTCTTCGTCATCAATTGATCACTCTACCACGTACTGCAGCATTTATTTGCCTTGTTGATCAACAAAATATCCAGGTCGTCCATATTTCAATTATCATCAATGGACATAATGCAAATGATTGCCACACTTTGCATCACCTAATCCAAAGTCTTATGCGTCAAGGTCTTATTTCATTCAATGCACAACATCCCCTTCCAAAGGTCATACCCACATGGACTCCTAAGTCTCTTACTCCTTCGATTAGTCCAGATCCATCTAAACAAGCTCCCGCGGTTACTAGTGACCTTCCTCCTAATCTTTCCAACGAAGATCTCAATGATTCTATTATTCGTTACATAAGTGGTTGACAACCCCTCCCATGTGCATAGTGATCCTTCTCCTTATTCAAAAGCAATGTATAATTATCAAAAGATTTCCTATTTCTCGATTTTGCTTCTCCTCTACTTGTTGAGCATCATTGTACTACTTCTCATACACCTTCGGTTTTTCAAATGCCACCTAAGCAATCACCTATGATTTCCCCAAGTCAACAACCACCTATCAAAATTAGTTCACAAACCACTCCCGTTAGGTCATCTACTGCATTATCAAACAAACCTAAGTGATCTCCCTTGAGACTCAGTTCAACATGGCCTCTTTCCAAATCTACACTCCAACCAATTAAGTTTGTCAAAGAAACTAATCCTCCTCCTAGTGTTCACGATACATTTTCACTTTCACCACCACCACCCAATTCTACTACAATCTCATTCCAACAAGGTCATATGCGCATAAACTTGGCCTTTGGTAGATGACTCTTATTACTCTACCCTCACGATGACATGCTCATATTCTTAGGGTTCTTATATATGAAGTGAAGGGTCTTTTACCATATAGACCCTCGTTTCATCTTATATTTTTCATTACATCACCACCTATACATACACACATCTATAATACTCCTTACACATCATTAATTAAACAAAATCCATCATGTCTCATCACCCACATACATCATTTATTACATAGTACACATGTTATCATCCACTTAGGGGGAATATCCAATACACATCCCCCTCTTCTTTTGACATTATCATATAGTATTACCACACACATGTTGTCTTTATCGATGGGCATACCATCCCACGTGTCATCACACCGTCATTACCCGATGACGCACTCTTGCTTCGGTTCACACTAGATTATTGAGGGATTACCATTACACTGAACCCCACACACCACACATCATACATTATCCTTTCTATGCATCGACTACATCTTAAATTATCCTATACATACCTCATCTACTAGTCAGTTATACATCATCTATATCAGACACGCTACACTAGTCTTCATATCATTTGCATCTAGTTTTGCATCTCTTTCTTACAATCCATATTTATGCTAGATCACATTACACATGGGTCTAGCTTTACATATCATCATTGTGTATTCTATCTACACCTATCATCACAATTTCTACATTTTCCCATTGGTGTCCCTGAGATTTCACCCTGAAATCTGGGACCACCCCTTTTTTTTAAAAATCGTTCTTTTCAAAGTAATGGGTCATTTTGTGTTTTTATTGCCTACAGTTGTCTCCATTGCTTTAAAGTATTCCCAGAGAATCATATAAGCCAATTTCGACAAATACCCACATGTTAAAACTCATTTTATTTCTTCGTCGAGTTTTGTCTGAGAGAATTTTATTTATTTATTTATTAAATAAATAAAGTTTTGTTTAAAATAAATTGTGTTGCAGTTGAACCCTGTTGAAGATTTTCACGCCAGTATTTCCTCCTCTCAGTGGATTATTTACTCAGGGAAGAGTTTTTACTAACCAACTATTTAACAATGTTATTTTCAAAGCAATTGTTCGCAATGACTTACGTAATGTTTTTCGTTTTTATTTATTTCTTTTGTGTTTGTTTTCGAGTTTTCTCATGATCTGTCTGTTAATTCCCCTTGATCCTTTCGTTCATTCTGTATAGCTTGTTTAATTGCATGGAAGTTTTGGAAGTCATCCATGGCCTCAGACAAAGGAATAAATTAATTATGGAGTGCTAATTTCTGACAAAGAAGGAAGGATGCAAGTCACACTTTTGTGAAATAAGCTTCTTCTATGCTAGTCGCACTTTTTGGAAGGAGGCTTTTTAAGTGCCAATGGGAATTTTGGTGGTGGAAGGAAGATGAGAATTTAGAGCCTTCCGGGAAGGTTGTTTTTTCCCATCATTAAAGTTAAATCACTTAAGTGCCAATGGGAATTTTGGTGTTGGCAAGGAAGGTGGGAATTTGGAGCCTTCCTGGAAGGTTATTTTTTCCCATTATGAAAGATAAATCACTTAAAGTACAAATGAGAATTTGGGGCTTCTAGGAAGGGTAAGAATTCCCATCAAAGAAGTTTTATTCACCCACGTAAGTCGCACTTTTATAAAATATCTCTATTTTATGCAAGTCGCATTTTTTGGAAGGAAAGTTTTAAAGTGCCAATGGGAATTTAGTACTGGAAGGAAGATGGGAATTTTGAGCCTTCAAGGAATGTCGCTTTTTTCCCATCATTAAAGTCAAATCACTTAAGTGAAAGATGATATTTTGGAGCTGCCTGGAAGGGTAAAAATTCCCATTGCTTTGCCTTCTTATTTTTAACATGACTTCTAGCCAAAAAGTGCGACCCACCTTGGCATAAGTGCATGCATTTAATGATATTTATTTTTATTATTCCTAGCTAAATTTGGTGCCAAAAATAGATGGAAAGTCAAAGTAAATTGGTGGGCCAAAGAGAAGACAAAGAAGCATGCTAAAAATAAAGAAAATAATTACATGGAAAAGCAAGCTAAATCATGCAAACTTGGGCCCAAATTGAGAGAAAAACATAACTTATTATTAATAATTGCCAAAAATAAGAAGAGGAAATTATTAAATTTAGCATGTAGTTGCCTATATAAGCATGGGATGCCATAAGGAGAAGAAAATTAATTATTTTAGGTGGAGCATGCTGCCCTGGAGAAGTTTGGCGCCAAAGGAAGGAGTGGTTAGCATTAAAAAATATTTTTTATTGTCAGGAAGCTTCTAGTTTTGGCGCATGTTAGGAGTTGAGAAGCTTTCTTTTATTATTTAGAGCATTTCCATGTATTCATCACAGGTGCTCATATTGGTGAAAAGAAGTCAAAATCAATGTCAGATACATTGAATATATCTTATGAATCAAGAGGAATTGCAGGTTTTGCACAAATTGATCCAATTACAAGGTATTCTGGCAAAAATAAAAGAAAAAGAGCTCAGACAAAGATTGTTCTAGGCATGATGAAGTGTGATGAAAGAGAAGGGTCAGCAAAATCATGCATTGTTTCCAGGCTTACTGAAATCAATGATATAGACATAGGCCCTAAACCTATCATTAATTTAATTGACAGATCCAAAGCCACCGGAAGATCATCTCTTATGTGGGCAATAAAGAGTAGTGGGATTATTCAAGCTGCAATATTTCCGGTCACAACCCAATTGCCCGAGTTTGTTATGGAGTGTGCAAGGTCTTATCATCCTCTTCTAGGATAATCTAAGATGTTGCAGGGAAAGACAATAATCAAGTTGGATGCACAATTCATTAATTATTGCCTCAAGCTTCCGGCACGGCTAGTGGTGATTGCAATTAGCATGTAGGATGTTGGTAATAGATGGGAAAAGCATAAAGCAGATTGTGTGGGTATAATGAATAGTAGATACATGAAGAATCCCAGATCACCATCAAAATTCCCGAGGACTCTTCCATGATCCAATCTTGTGCAGGAAGTTGATGATATCACCAAATTACTTTGCAAGATAAATGGGGAAGCTAATACCAATAACTTCCACTCATGGATGTATGCCTTTGTGAGGACCATTGAGATCAACAGAGTTGATTCGATAATTAATTAGGTGGAGATCATCGTGACAACATCAACGAGCAACTCCGAAGTGTGAGGCAGACATTCAACTTCAAAATGACTTCATACCTTGTATATGTTACAGACCTCTCAGGGGATATTTTCCAAACTGGATAGACGAGGCATATTGTCAAAAGATCATATTTATGAGTGCTTCTCGCTGTCGACAATTCATGAATGCTACAAGGATTACAAAGTAATCAACAATGGATTCTTTTATGGATTCATTTGCAAATTAAATGGTGATCTAGCAAAGAAGCTTGGGAAGTTGTCTCCCAACATGGTTGTATCTTCATCCAATTTGCAGACTTCACCTATCTCAGGTTAACAGCTACTCTGGGAGAACCAATTAAGTTGCCAAAGTACCCAAGTGATAAGTGGGTCATCATGGAGTTATGTAGGCAGCTCGTGGAGTTGCATGACTTACGATAAAATGACACAAATCTATGGGTAGCTTTTCCAATGCAATGGGTCATTATAGTTGCCAGAGCATCCACAGAGCTAGAGGAGTTGAAGCATAAATGTTTTCTGGGTATGAGCATGAGTTCTTCCTAGCATGAATGAACTTTGACCCATATGGGATAGCAAAGAGGACAGTCTCCCAAGAATACTCACATGTACCTTCACTGGAAGACTTTTGGATGAAGTGTCAGGAGTGAATACGAAGTCAGAAAGAGAGATTTGAAGTAGGTTATCGCAATAGGTTTTCGACTATGGTTTAGCATAAATACCTACAAATCTTGCAGATGATGGGCATGTGGTACTTGACACATACCATCAAATGGGAGGAGATAGAGCTGCTCTTTAGGAAAGTGTAGGCGGTTGTCAGACGATTGAGGAGAGGTCTTCTGCAGTCCTAGTTAACACCTCAAATTGGTTGTTAACAAAGGGGTATTGCATGGATGAGGCTTTGATGAACCAAATCACAAGGAATTTCATTATAGGGGATCCCAAAAAGAAAGCATGAAGGTGAAAGTAGCAGAAGACCGAGAGAAGCTCAAGGTGTACAAAAACTCTTAGGTCTTGGAAAAGAGCGAGTCTACATCCATTATACCAGTGCCACTTTCAAACGAAGCTTCTCTCTAGCGTCAACTCATAGTACTTTGGAAGCCCCAAGACCTCAGGTAGATATTATCATTCCACCGTTGAGTCCAACATTGTTCGTATTTGTTTCTCAAGTACCCAAATTTTCACCTCTCCCTGCGGAGAAGTAGAAAGCACAAATGACAAAATTTGAAAGAGCATTGTCTTTGGGACAATTTCGAAGAGGGCGTCATAACTGCTTGTGGTGAATTTGTATGAAACAAAGTCTGAGCATGAGATGGTGGTACATTCGGTGACTTCTCATTCCCCGAAGAGCAATTTCTCGTCCTAGTTGGCTTTACAAATAGTCCCAGAAGCTAGAGAAGAGATCAACTTGGAAGAACATGACTTGCAGTTGCTCATGAGTTTAGGCGGAAAATATAAAAGACCTAAAGTTGCCAAGGTAACTTCAAGGTTGATTATTGAAGAATCGAGGCAGAATTTCGTTGAGTTATCAGTTCCAGCCGAAGGGAGGAAAAAGGGAGAGCTAACGGCGGTAGACATATCAATAACCAAAGTGTCATTGGGTCAAATCACCACAGAAGGATTAAAGCAAGATACACAGACATTAATAGACGCTTTATTCCTCAAGCTTGACAAGGAGAAGGCAAAGAAAGCCAGACTTCAAGAGCGCAGTTTCCCAGTTGTGTGAGATCATCACTAAGGTTGCCAAACCTTCCTCTCAACCAATTTTAGTACATGAGCAGGTGAGTAGTCATCTGATTGAAGAGGTTGAAGATGCAGGTAATCAGGTCAAAGCTATCAATGAGTGGAAAAGCCAAATCATCCACCAAGCTTCAAAACAACTCAAGGAAGTACCAACTAGCTTGGAAGTTATGGAAAGGGCATTATCTCAGCTAAAGCAATTGATGACAAACATAGTGGATGAGAATATAGTGGCTGAGAGTAATCTGGATATCTTGGTTAAGATAAATTCACTACTAGAGGATGTTTTGATTGCAGAACAACTTGTGCCTGATGGATTGGTGGAAAAGGGTAAGAAGTTGGAGATTGTGGTTTCTTTCCGCATGGAGATTCTCAAGCTTATGCTGAAAAGAATGCAGTTGCTCGAAGATAAGATATTTTCATTGCCAGATAATGTAGTTGCTTTCACTGAGGAAGAGGTAGTTGATGGTATTCCCACTATACGAGAATCATTCCAAACAAGTTGCCTGCTTCTCTTGAGGAATTGCTTTTAATTGTTCGAAGAAGATTGATGAAGCCATCATGCCTTTCACATTGGATTCAATTAGCAAACTAGTGAGACTTCAAGCAGACATCAAAGAATTTGGGCCTAGTTTGGAGGAAGTGAAGGCAAGCATTGATACTTTGTCTAGAGGATTGTTGCAGTTCAAGACTGAGAAAGAAGCTATTGTTAAAATAGATGGGAAAACATTGAATTACATGTTTGATAAGT
The DNA here is from genome assembly GCA_018340775.1 of Taxus wallichiana var. yunnanensis. NCBI lineage: Eukaryota > Viridiplantae > Streptophyta > Pinopsida > Cupressales > Taxaceae > Taxus > Taxus wallichiana. The sequence goes on along the minus strand of CM031241.1, from coordinate 493,493,336 downwards.
ATATTCAATATCAGAACAAAAGGAAAGCGTGAGGTGTTACAACTGGCATATTTTCTTTCTTCTCTCATTTCTTATGTTCTCGGATGAAATTGTAAAATTAAAGTAATTGGTTTAAAAGCCATTATTTTAAGTTATTTGAAAATTTTATTTAAGATAAGTGGCAGATGTGCACAACTTTGATCTAGTCTTCAAATGCATGTCACTTAGAGAGGAATTCCAAGGGAAATATTGCCAGTTGTTTCCTTTATAGCTTCCACATGTGTGAGTTCAGTTATAGTTTCCTATTTGTAATTTCCCCTCCATACACTATAAATGGAGGAAGAGCCTACGGGTTAAAAGAATCACAATTTGTTAATCAACATTCTTGAGTTCAGACTTTGTGTTGTAACCCTTGATGTCATTTTTTGAAAACTAAGGAATTGAATAAAGGCATATTTCTAGAGAACTTTGTGTCCACAAAGTGCATTTACTTCTTACTTATGTGTGGATCTTTGGATAAACTTTGTGTTATCTGAGATTTAGATTAGAAGCTTTTCTTTTCCTTTACTTCTGAATATTGTGAGATCTACTTGTTTATTTAATCTATATGTATGAGACCAACTCTATAAACTATTGGTTGAATTACATATCTTCCTTTCTTCTTTCCTAAACTCCATTATTTCCCCATCTGCAAATACTTCATAAACAACTGCTTACTTGTTGCAGAATTGCTTAGCTATGGTTCATGAGCTTTGTGATTAAAGTAAAACCCCCACAAATAGTTATTAAAGTTTCATACTTACTAGATTGATAAACATCTTACACGAGAGCCTCACCGGTAAATGAGGGAGATTTATCTCATGACTGCCTAGGTTTTTAGTTATGCAGAAAATCTAGCCAATAGTTTTTGCGACTCTTTCGGAGGAAAGACAAATATCGGAGGGAATCCATGCACATCAAAACGTTGCACTCAACCGCAAAATGATGTAGCTTCAATATTGAAGCAAGAAATCAGCCATGAGAGCAATGTGCATGCATTAAGGGGAAAATGTATCAAATCCCATTCCCTTCCATGTATTGCTCAAGATGAAAAGGTGTACATATAGTAGTGGGGTGTGTAACTCCCCCAAAAATGTAGCCATCAAGAGGTGGGAGTTACATTCCCAGAATAGCCGGTCAAATGTAACTCCTATGATGCTCTATGATGCGTGTAAGGCCATAATGACACCCTAGGACACCTAAGCATGGTGAATCACCTATGTGGAGGAATCCCATGTACTTAAAATATGTGCATGGTAAATATCCTACACCAACACCCCCCGAAGCATAGCTTAGGTGGACACATAGATGAAAACAAGGAGAAGTGGGTCCTGACAACAAGCCTAATGAGGTACCCACGTACAAGAAACTCTCGAAAAGTGGAGTAAAAGGAGAAAACCCAGTGGGAAAAACTCCCCCAAAAGAGAGACAAGTCCACTCTCTAATCTAAGAAAGATGCCAAAGATGGGTCCCACATACGAGCTTGTAAAGGTACCCATGTACAAAGAGGCAATCTTTCGGAAAGAAGAAGAAGAGAGAAAAAGGAGGAGATGAGAGGAATGCAGAAGATGCCATAGACGGATCTGAACTCTGCAGCTCTAGGAGGTCTCCCAAAATAATGTCGATGACAAGATCCTCTACCTCTAGATTGAAGAAGAGCCATCCACACCAAACTATGTGCCTGCCCTTAGGAAGGACATAAATGATGTGTTGGAAGTCTGCCCACTCCATGAAGGAAACCAAGAAATCAAGGTAAAGCAACATGAAGAACTCTAAGTTTGGTCCACAAAAGTGTGACATAGGTCTAGCAAGTGAGTGCGAAAGGCGAAGGTAATGTCACGAGTGCGAGAACTATCAGTATGAAGGGTGAACACCTGTAGAAAGGATTTCAATCGATGTGAAGGCAACAAAACATCCCCACAACAGAAAATGGATCCACAAGCAAGGGTGGATCAATGAAGGTCTCCGGAAAAGTAGAAGTGGTAAGATTCCCAGAAGGGGCACTCCCAATGGTGAAGATGATGAAATCCTCTGAGGAAATACACAGTAGATGGATGAGGAACCTATAGTACATCACAAGTGTACTCTGTAAAAAGATGACTAAGGTCAGGCTAGATACTGTCCCAATGAGGGGGCTCAATAAATAGAAGAGCGATGTCAAATAGGTATGAGTCATCCAATGAAGGTAGAGGAGCAAAAGGGGCCTCACACACTGAAGGTGGAAAAGAGGTGGGTGTGATGACTATATGAGGACTGTATAAGAGACTGCTCACTATCTCCGATGAATGGGATGTGTCAACACTCTGGAATAGTGAGAGGAGGAGAGTCCTCTATAGTACTCGACATCGTAATCGGGTGCACAATCCTCATCATTAGAGGTAGAACCAAGCGAGTCCATGTCATTGGAACTGTCATCACACAAAGAACAAGAGGAGATAAGTGGATCAGCAAAGCAACAATAATGGCAACAAGATGTGAAGGTTCTCCACAGGAGGGACTCAAGAATGCTCCAGACACCGTAGGGTAGATCTCGAGTCTACCACGTGAAACTAAAGAGATCCGGAGACATGCATCATCAAGTGACCAAAAACATGATCGCAAGTGTTGATAATGTCCTCAGGATAACGAAGATTAGTGGAGTGCAAGAACATGCCCAAGTAAGAAGGGTGAAAGACCCTCATGAGAAAAGTAACATTCTATGGAAGCATGCCAAATCGAATAGTTCCCTCTTCTAGTGAGAAGTGGTGGAGGCCGTAAAGCGATCCTACAATGCTTAAGTCTGAAAAGAGCACCCTTCATGATGTGGAATCAAAAGTTCATGGTGCACTGAAGTGTAAGCGTTAGACTCGACCGATAATGCATCTCGTGTGTAATACAAGGCCCAAGAGTACTAGTGACCCCGAATGTGGCACTTTATAAAGTAGTGTGTTTACAAAATTGACAATGTCATCACGTAATGTGTGAAAAATCATGCAAATTTGACTAAAGAAGCACTCAAAAATGAGCAATGAGTCAAAAGTTATAGCAAAAATACAATTCCCACAACTGATGGAAAATGCCAATGAACTTTGCAAACTGATTTAAAAAGTGCCCGAAATGGGTGCAAAGGGTGTTGTGTGGGTACTCGTTGGAAATGACATCAAATTTTAGGAAGGGTTTGTTTTTATTGTGAGGGGGGATTAGCCTCCTGCCAACTGCGGACCTCGCCCTTCATCTTCGACACATGAATGAAGGACATAATTACAAGCAAATAGAGCCTAAAAATATTACAATGCCATAAAAATGTTTCTGCTCAAAACATTAAAGAGGAAGGATTGTTTTGACCACCAAACAATGTCTAAAAGGGATGGTTTAGAGACCGAGTTATACATGAGTTGGTTGGGTGTAGCTCCTCGAGGTGAGTTGGGGCTGCTGAGTCTCCGAGTTGTGACTTTGTAAATACACAGAGTCGAGTTATGTTGTACGTAGACCGAGTTGGGCTAAAGTAAATGCGACAGGTCTTGAGTGCAAAGTTGCGTTGGTGTTAGCATGAGCCGTGTGTGGTTCAATGGGAACAAGAGCGAGACCTCGTCGCGGGGTAGACATGTTGATCTTTGGCCGAAAAGCGGTCGAGGAGATATAAATTGTAACATCGTGGAGAGCAAGTAAGTAATGGCCATCCCGTGCCACGTGGAGATTGCACACAGTAAACCAACAGAGGAGAAAATAGAGATGCATGCAAACAATCCATGTCGAGCCAACAATAAGATGCTGCGAGCGGGATTCAAGTTTCTTAGGATGTAAAAATGTTGGTTCGAGAGGTGTGAGGCCACGTGTAGGGAGAGTCCCAAGTGAACCATAGTAGCTGCAACCGAAAGCATGAGATCCAAAACTAGGAGATTCCAATCCAATGGAACCACCTAAAACCAGAGTGCTAGGAAGAGAATGAGGAATGCTTGTTATCCAAAATTCACCCCAGGGTAAATTTTGATAACATGCATTAAATTCTCAAGTCCCGGAAAATAGATTGAGTCGTGGCAAAAATTCATGTTTCTAGGGTCCCCTCGATTTTTTCTAACTCCCATGTCCAAGAGAAGAGAGCAAGTTACGAGAAAAGGTGAAAAATTACAGAAAACAAGCTTGAGCGAGAAAAATCATGAAAATGGCTAAGTCCTAGTCCTCGCATAATCGGGACAGGTTGGGACATCTCGGGCGTGAACTTTGGCTGAAAGGTCTGCCTGTGGGGTCTCCAGCGCAGCATTTGGGACGATTGGGACAAAGGGCGCTTGGACGCGGAAATATGAATCGGCCGAAAAGTGGAAAAATTGGCTAATCTGCATTGACCCAAACAGCGATGCAGGACATCGCAGGCGGTTAGTACGCCGGAGGACGCGAGTCGGCAGAAAAGACTTAAGGCAGCCTGCAGCAGTTGGGCTGAAGGTACGCAAAGTATGCGAACCGGCCGGATCGGCCAAAATGAGAACTTTCGCACAGGGACAATTGGGACAAAATTACACGAACCGGCCGAACCAGAGCGAATCGGGAAGAATTTGTCCCAGATAGTCCGGAAGTCAAGCGGGACAAAAGTGCGCGAATGACGCTTGAACCGGCCGGTTCGGCCAACAGAGGACTTTTCAAATCTTTGGGACATCCGGGCCAAAGGGACGCGTGGGGACGCGGAAAGCAAGCGGCGGCGGCAAAGAAGAAGAAAAGTCAACGTTTGACCCGTGAAACTTCAAACGGCCATAACTTTGACTCCGAGCCCGATTTTCACAAAATTGGACTTTCCGAACGAAAGCACGACGTCCTCTACGCCACAAAAGCTAGATTTCTTATTTTTGATGAGGGTAGATATATTTAAATAAGAGAAATATATTCGGCTCAAATCATTTAATGCTCATTCCGTCAAATGATGAAAAACGCCCTGCAGACCCAAAATAGTCAGCCCTCGTGACTCGAAAGCCATAACTTTTTGCATTTCTCAACGAAATCGCACAAAATTGGTACCGTTGGAATTTTGGCTCCGATCCGATGCACAAAAATCAAGAAATTCCAGATTTGATGAGAAATTGATTGATATTTTTAAGAAAACGTGGCCGGGTTCATAACAGTGTTTTATTTGGTAGTTGAGAGTGCAATTAAGAGGCATGGTCATCATTCTTTCTCTGCTGCAGCACATGGGACAGTATGGGGAGCCTTTTGCAAGTAATGTATAATCATTTCACTCCATTTAATACCTCTTACAGGTGGTTGAAGGATAGATTTCGGGATTTCCATTTTCCCTTCTCTTTTCCTTCTCATTTTTCTATAAATTGGAGTGTTGGGCTCATTGTAAAAGAGAGAGTTTTTGGGTAGCAAAGCTCTACCAAAATTGCTTTGTGAAGCCAGTGTGTTGTAGGCCCTTGTAGTGGACTCCTTGCATGGTGATCCAGGCCCTTATCTTGTAATAGACTGAACTGTGCATATCATGAAGCAATAAAATATCAGTTTGTGGATGTATCTTCCCCTGCTGTGTTTTCTTGCATTCTTCTTGCCCCTTTAATCTTTCTACAAGAATATTGTGTCTATTATTATGTTCTTGCAGGGATCCATTATCATTGTGTATGCTTGGAATATTGTTGTGAATGCATTTTGCTAGATTATGGAGAACTGTCATCACCTCTTCTAGTGTGTACTTTGCTTCTGTATTTCACACATTTGGAGACTACTCTCACACCCTCCTTTTCTGGTGTATCACCGCTTTAGTGTAGGCTTTCATTTTATGCATTCTCTCTCCCTGGTCCCTTGGAAATTTAGATTAGAACAGTTAGCTTATCCTGCATTAGAGTAGATTGTGGCAGGTAGTTTAGGAGCAAGAACCAGCTTTCTCTGGAGGTCTATCTCAAGTAGCAAGTCCCACAACTTGGAGATAGTACCCATGTTATCCAATCACACCGTGAGTTCAAGTATATGCACTTGTATAAACACAAGGGTGCTGTGATTCGGTGATAACAGTACCAAGCACAAGCGTGAAATGTGATGTGAGCAACCTTGGGAAGGCTTGATGTAGGGTCATTTCAAATTGAACAAAGGTGCACCTAAGACACTATAGAGCCGAGGATCGCTCAACCGAAGGAAAAAGTCAACACAACAATGGAACATGACAATGACGAGTTGGTCAGTCTAAATGTGAGTCGAGCATGGCAAGGCAGGGTGCAGTGAGCTCGAACCACTTGTTTATATGCCGAGTTAAATAGAGAATAAGGTAAGGCCGATCCACAAAGCACAAGTTGATCTTGTATGCAAATAGTCCCGCATCAACCGAGCCCACAGATGTTTAAACCACGAGTAGAGCAGACCAAAGCACAAGCCAACATTGCAGAAAATGTCCATGCAAAGGTAACTTCGAGACAACAATGAACCCAAGGTCCACGCCAAAAAACCGAGCGGTGGTCCAAAGAACCCCTGCAAACGAATCAACCACTATCTTCTCGGAAGGCTGAAAACACCAAGCACAAGTCCCTTAAAAAGGCAAGTAGAGCACAAAGCAAGGAGTGAGAACTTGCACATGAAACTACGAGGTGGTGAGTAGTAGGCAACCGAAGTGAGCAACATGGTTCTGATCCCCGAGCTCTGATACCATGTCAGAGGAATGACAAAGATCTGGAGGGAATCCATGAGCATTAAAATGTTTCACTCAACTGTAAAATGATGTAGCTTCAAGATCGAAGCAAGAAATCACCCATAAGAGAAATGTGCATGCATTAAGGGGAAAATGTCTCAAATCCCATACTCCATTCCATTCCCTTCCATGTATTTCTCAAGATGAAAAGGTGTACATATAGTAGTGGGGTGTGTAACTCCCCCAAAAATGTAGCCATCAAGAGGTGGGAGTTACATTCCCGGAATAGTCGGTCAAATGTAACTCCTATGACACATGTAAGGCCATAATGACACCCTAGGACACCTAAGCATGGTGAATTACCTATATGGAGGAATCCCATGTACTTAAAATATGTGCATGGTAAATACCCTACACCAATAGACTCAAGGGGGGAACAACAATCTTCAATGCACCAAAGCTTATCTTGCTAGTTCCCATCCATATTGAAATCTCAACCTGGTTGAACGCCCATTCACCGATCCAGCAAGGCTCAAGGAAGGATTGACCATTTTTATAGATTGCAGGAGCAGTTTAATTTCAGTCATCCTCCTCAAGTCAGGAGCCACAGATCCATTATTTCACCGAAAGTGAAGAATGCAAACTCCTCCATATCCGCATCACCTTCAACATAACTGAAGCTGGAATTATCTATCAAATCTACTCTTGGAGAAGACTTGCCCATTCATCATGCAGAATCAGAATCAACCACTTGCTCCTTTAGCACCTGTTCCATGGGGAGAAACTTTTGGGCCTTTGAATCTGACTCCTCCCATGCATGAATTGCCTAAAGGATTGAGAGGAATTTCCCAAATTCTTTTGAGACGCACAAGCAAAATTTGGATGATCACTTGGCGACATTCTTCATATCTTGTGGAGTACTTGTAGTGGAGCATGAGTATGAAATTTTGTCCCAGAGGACAATGTCGATCCCAAATGGTATCTAGAGCATTCAAAATTGGTGTGCATTCAAAATTGGTGTGAAGTGTAGTGGGGTAGCGGCCTGTGTATTTGATTCCTTGAAAAGGGATTTTTCCTAGTTTTATTTCATAGCGCCGCTCAGAAGGACGACACCATGGCGAGGAAAGATTATCTTCTTTCTGACTCTGGCTTGGCGATTCGTGACTGGGAACCACATTTCAACTGTAACAGAGCTGATACTAAAGGGTTTCATGTTTGGGTCAAACTTTATTCTCTGCCTAGTGAGTTTTGGTCTGCTCCAATCCTCACTAAAATTTTTCTAGTCTGGGACGCGTCATTCACATCGACCCTGTCTCCTTGGAAGGTACCCTTTCCTCTTTCGCTAGAATTTGCATTTCTATTGATCACAATCAAAAGCTCCAAGATTTCATTCTCATCTCTACCCCTTCCGGCTTTGGGAGCAAAAGGTGGAGTACGAAGGTGTCTCCAACAACTGCTTTAAGTGCAAAAACCTGGCCATATCCGTAAATTCTGTAAAAATCCCACCTCTTCTAGCAAACAGGAATGGAGGAAAAAATCCCCTCCCCCCCATGCCTCCTCACCTTCGCGCCTCTCTTGCATTTACTCCTCATTCCACTTGCTTGGTTTCTTCTGACCCCCCCTGCTCGTGAATCCCTTTCTCTGGATCCCGATACTATCTCTCTTGTTAAAGAAATGACCTGCATTGTTAAGGACTCTACTAGGATTTTGTCCCTTTTCCATGAAGGTATCTCCATCGGCATGGGAGGGAACGCTTCCTCTTTGGAAAAATGGGTTAATGATAAGGACAAACTTCTTCAGTCTAATAATGGTGACCCCATTGATCCACAGGAGGCTGCTCATGAGAATCAATCTTCCAATAATTTGTTGCTTTGTCCGATTCTCCCAACGCCCCCCTTCTCAACATGGATCTTGGTCCGAAAAGTATTATGGGCCGCCCTAATAAGAGTAAACTCTCTCAAAACGAGGTTTCCAGTTGGGAAGCAACTTCAACTTTGTTCCTTCTTTCCTTCAACAAGTAGGAGAGGTGAGTCCTCTCTGAAGACCAAATGATCCTCTTTTCTTGGAACGTTAGGGGCCTCAACGCCCCTAACAAACAACGTCTGTTAAGACGCTATGCTATAGATGTTGTGGTTGATATTTGCCTGCTTCAGGAAACTAAGATGTCTGAGGATGGCTACAAAAATGGTTGGTTTCAAAGATGGAAAGGTTGGGAAGGTTGTTTCTCTAATTCTAATGGTGCCTCGGGTGGTCTTGGAATAATGTGGAAATCTTGTTGTTGCGCTATTGAGCCCATTCTCGTAGACTCAAACTTTATCTGGTGTAAAGTTCAGATTAAACATTTTGATGAGTCCTTTTTCATTTGCAATGTCTATGGTCCCTCTAATCGATCAGAAAAAGAGATCTTTGGACTAAACTTCATTTGGTCCTTGATTCGGCTGCCAACTCCAAGATCATCGTAGCTGGCGATTTTAATGCTACTCTCTCTGATCGTGATAAGCGAGGAGGTATTCAATGGCAGCCCTCACAAGTTGACTTTACCTCTTTTGTTTCTTCCTCTCAATTGGTCGATGTGGAACCTAGTAAGGGCTGGTTCACGTGGAATAACAGGAGGCCTGGTTTCAGTTCCTTGGCAGTGCGTCTCGATAGATTCCTTGTTTTAGAATTTTGGCTGCAAAATAACTTCCTCATTAAAAGCTTTGTTCTTCCCCTCTCTAGCTCCGATCACTTCCCTATTTCTCTTGATCTGTCTTTTGACCTGCCACCCCGTCGTTCACCCTTCAAATTCAAAAATATGTGGTTACATGATCCCTCACTTAAGCCTTTAGTTAATCTCTGGTGGGCTTCCTTCACCGTCAAAGGGACTTGGATGTTCCAACTATCCAAAAAGCTTTCTTTGTTGAAAGACAAACTTCAAAGCTGGAATTTTACGAGTTTTAAAAATATTTTTCAGGAAAAACTAAGAGTTGAGCAGGAACTCCGTAATCTGAATGATTCTATTCTCGCTCAAGGGATGTTTCAGGCAGATTTCCTCAAAGAAAAATCTCTTCTTAAGGAATTGGGTGATCTCCTTCTAAAAGAGGAAACTTACTGGCGTCAAAAATCCAGGGAAATATGGCTGACTGATGGTGACAAAAATACAAAGTTCTTTTTTGCTTATGTCAAAGCCAGAAGAAATTTCAACTACATTTCTTCTCTCAAGCTGGATGATTTATCTGTAGCGTCCTCTCAATCCCAGATCAAAACCAAGCGGTGTCTTTTTTCAATAAGCTCTTGAATGATTCGAGCTACTCCCCATGGAGCGCAGTCCCCCTTCTTTCATCAGATCCTTGCTTCTATCACTGCTGCTGAAAATGACTTGCTTCTCTCCCCTTTCTCCATGGATGAGGTTCGAAAAATTGTTTTCTCTATGAAGAGAGATAAAGCACCTGGTCCTGATGGTTTCCCCACCTCTTTCTTCTAGGATTTTTGGGATGTTGTTGGGTTTTCAGTATGGAAAGTAGTAGAGGAATCAAGGCTTACGGGAAAGATTTTAGGAACTCTCAACCATACCCTCATTTGCATGTTTCCTAAAAATCTCCCGCCTAAGTCAATGGATGATTTCAGACCTATTTCTCTCTGCAACACGACTTACAAAATCATTTCCAAAGCTATTGCAAATCGATTGAGTCCACTGCTGTCAAAATTGGTTGCTCAAGAACAAAGTGGTTTCATTCTGGTAGGTCTATCACCGATGGGATCATTATTTCCCATGAATTGATTCATACTCTACATGCCTCCTCCCGAGCGGGCATGATGCTGAAACTGGACTTCAAGCAAAGCCTATGATCGTGTCAATTGGAGGTTCCTCCTCAAATCTCTTCAAGCCATGGGCTTCAGTGGGCATTTTTGTAATTGGATCTTTAGTTGCATTGCCTCTCCCCGTTTCTCTATTTTGGTTAATGGATCGGCGGAAGGCTTCTTCAGAGTAGTCGGGGATTAAGACAAGGTGATCCTCTTTCCTCTTTCCTCTTCATTTTGGTCATGAGGCTCTCAGTCGCAGCATCAAATCCATTGTCTGGATGGTTCCCTAAAAGGTATTCACATCACCTCCAACCTTCCAGCCCTCTCTCATCAACAATTCGTGGACGACACCTTTCTTTTTGGTCAAGGGTCTATCCCAGAAGCTAAAGCGGCTTTCTTCTATTCTTGATTCTTATTCTTATGCCACTGTTAGTCAGGTGATAAACTTTCATAAATCTATTATTTTCTTCTTTAATGTTGCCCCTAGACTACAATGCAGGATCAAAGCAATTCTAGGCTTCTCGTGGGAGCTCTCCCGCACAAATATTTGGGCATTCCACTCTTTCATGGCATTGGCAGAGCACATCTCTGGAATGGGCTCTTAAACTCTTTATCTTCCAGACTTCTCTCTTGGAAAGGCAAATGGCTTTCATTGGTTGGTGCTCTTTTAATTAATTATGTGCTCCTTGCAATTCCTATCTACATGTTATCTATTCTACAGATTCGAAATATGTTCTGCTCAAAATCGAAAAAGTGGTGAGAACCTTCTTATGGCAAGGTAACAATGAAGAGCACAAATTTCACCTTGCTAATTGGGATTTGGTCAAGCTTCCCAAACACTGGGCGGCATGGGTATTCTGGATCTTGCTCTCCAGAACACAACCCTTGGTGCAAAGCTTGTTTGGAATTTCATTTCAAACGTTAAAAGGTAGGCCTTCCAAGTTCTTTCTCATAAGTATCTCGGTGGGCACCGTCCCGAGTTTTTGTTATCCAGTTCCGAGCTCCCAAAAGGTTCACACATCTGGAATTTTTTTGTAAATCAAGATCCCTAATTGCTGAGGCGGTCTCCTGGAACATCAACAATGGTCAGCTCGCTTCTTTCTGGGATGAAAGTTGGAATGGTTCCCCCCACTTAATCTTTCGATTGCTCTTAATGGCATAATGAATTTGGCTAAGCAGTCCTGGGGTCCTATGGTTTCTAATTACGGCTGCCAGCACCCAGATGGCTCGCCGTCTTGGCTTTGGAAAGATATCTCCTCCATCGGGGCTAATGCACAAGAGTCCATCCTCTTCAAGGATGCCATTCGGGACAGAAATGCACTTTTTCTCAATAAAGATGATTGTTTAATTTGGCTTGGGGATGCTTCGGGCTCTTACATGGTGAAAGCTGGTTATAATACTCTCATTTCACATTCTGGTCAAGGGTCTCCATGTTCCTTTGGTTGTTGGCATCCCAGTATCACCCCAAAGGTCACTTTTTTTGGTTGGTTAGTTTTGAAAAAGAAGGTTCTTACCCAAGTCAAGTGGCGATCTTGGGGTTATTCTAGCCCCTCCAAGTGTTTATTGTGTGGTGCCGCGGAGGAAGATTTGGATCACCTCTTTTTATTTTTCCCATTTGTATCTTACTTGCTTGGGATTGGCTTCTGAACAAATTAAATTTAGCCTGGGCTCCATGTAATAACATTGTTGTGACTCTTTCCTCTTGGCCATCATTCAATTCCAATAGCTCCTCAGCTCTATATGGTGCATCGCCCGTACTTCCTTCTCTGGCACATATGGTGGGAACGCAATCTTCGTCTTTTCAGGGAACAATCGGTGAGCTTCCCGCCTTTCTCAACAAGTTGGAAGTGGCCATCTCGGAGCGCAGTTAGCGCTAATTGCATATCCCTCTCAACCTTCTCTTAGGGATTTCTCGATTATGCATTCTTGGCCACTCATTAAGCTTCCCAGACCAGGCTCAATTGTCAAAAAGGGCTTTCTCAAGTAGAAAAATCCATTCGAAGGAAAAGAGCTAGGTGGCGTCCCCCCCGCAGGGTTATTGGAAACTCAATTTTGATGGTGCCTCCAGAGGTAATCCAGGTAAATCTGGTGCAGGTTGTATTCTCAGGGATGATCGCGGTAATCTCATTAGAGCTGGCTCCTTCCCACTCAAAGATGGTACGTGTAATTCCGCCGAAGCCCATGCTCTCCTGGAAGGGGTCAAGATGGCTGCACAGTTTGGTTGTCCTCTTTTATCCATCGAAGGGGACTCCCAAATTATCATTTTGTGGTTTCCAGAGGCTTATCCCCATCATGGAAAATCAACCTTTTCATCCCCCAAATTCTCTTTTGGCTTGCTAAAATCCAAACTTGGAACATTTCCCACAATTTTGAGAAACAAATCACGCGGCAGACTTCCTTGCAAATTATGCCATCGATCACCCAACCACCAACATCACTTCCGGTACAGCTCAAGATTGGAATGGACTATCGAACATCCTTTCCCATGATCGGGCCAGCTCATCCTAGTTGTTGGGTAGTGGCCTCTCACGTGTGTTGCGTTCTTCTTTGTGTGGGAGATCCTTTCCCCCTTTTTCTCGGCGGCGGATCTTCTTGCCTCTTTTGCAGGTAATTTTTCACACACGCTGCTCCTGTCTTCAACATCTCTTCAGCCTGACCTCTGCTTCTTTCATTCCTTCCAGGGATGTTTTTCCCCGATTTTCATGTGGACAGTGCTCTTTAAATGTTGTTTTCCCATCTTCTATGTCATTTCTGTCGGCTCCTTCCGGCTCTGCAATTCGGTCCCATGTCTTTCGTTGGTTTTCCTTTCATCACCCTCTGTGGCCAATTCAGGGAATTGGTTGATTCCTCTGCCATTGATCACCGATGCCTATCTATGATATTCAAATATTCCACGCAGGAGGAGGCTGAAGCAATCGAAACTATTCTTGGTGATTCCTTTCATTTTCGAGCCCGACGTCCAAGAACAAACTCTGACATAGCTTCCACGTTCATCTCTTTCTGCCTTCTTCTCCATTCGGATTTATGTGGAGGTTGAACTCGTGGCTATGGACCAAATTTATGTTGTACATCGGGTCGGTTTGCATGACCAAATGGTCAACTTCTCTCTCCCGGATCCCCTTCTATGGGTGGAGGAAGTTGATGAGCACGCTTTGGCTCTGGACGTGGCATCCAGTGGTTATGCGAGCAAGTACAGGGATTTGGTGACCTTCGCACAAAATTTCCATCCTTCTTTGGATCAAGCGCTTTCTCCCTGTGGTAGACGTCGACGCGGCGCTCTTCCCGGTCCACTCTGTGGTCGATCACCTTAACGAACTCAAGGACCGTGTCGGCGCCACCTTCGAGCTGCTACTTTCAGGTGGCCAATTCACGCGAGTTCCTCCCGGGCAGGCTAGCCACTCGGTCTCTCTGCGCCTCTCAATTTTTGGTTGTTGTCCTGCTCCCTTTCAGCATTCGGTTCTTAGTTCTGCGTTACTTCTTTCTTCTCCTCACTATCCTCCTCTTTCCTCTCTTCGCACCTCCTTTTCACTTCTTCTTTGTTGTAGGGTGGGGCCCAACCCCTCCGGTTCATAGCTCCAGTCAAAAGTGTTTATTGGTGATAATGAATCACTTGATGAAGAAGACTTTGTTGATCCTATTGGCGACTCCAACATTGGCTACCTAGACTATGAATCTGATGAAGGCTATTATGAATCTTTTGAAGATAGTGATGGTCATACATTTACGGTGTTCACAAGGTCTCAAACACGTCAAAATGTTGAAGCTTCCTCAAGTGGACAAAGGAGAGAAAGAGAAGATCCTAGACCAGACGTTACTATTCTAAAAAGAGGCAGCCCACTCCCTTCTTCTTTGGCTCCAAGAGATAAGCATGTAAGTTCCTCTAATCAACAACAAAGGACAAATGGAAAAACAACTGAAGTAAGTCAATCTTTTGATATTATTGATCATATAAAGAAGACCAAGATTCAGATGTCAAAAGTTGAGTACTTAAGGGCTTTTCGATCAATTGAATAGGTTGGTGAAATATGTACAGAGTAATGGTCCTAATAATTCACCGAATAATGCTTCACAGGGCATCTTATCTAATCCAAAAAATACTCCTCCTTTGAATAATGTTGCAACTTCTTCTCCTGCTACATCTGAAAGGATTGAACCATTCTATGTTTCATTACTTATCAATGGTTATAAATTGAGTAATTGCATTTTAGATTCTGGAGCTTCCGACAATGTGATGCCAGCCAAAGTTGCTGATGCTCTGGGTCTCACATTGACAAAAACCATTGGAAGGTGTTACTCAATGGAAAGACAAGTACCTCTCATTGGACAAATTAAAGATGCACAAGCAATACTTGCTTCCTTTCTAGATAAAATATTGAAGATGACAATCCTTGTAGCAGATATTCCAGTATCTTATGGCATGTTATTAAGTAGGAACTTGATAAGGAATTGGGAGGAGAGGTCAAGATGGATTGGTCTTGCGCACATATCCCAATTAAGGGAGTTAATCAAAAGTTGGAACCTGAGAAGAAATCCAAGTATACAGTCTCAAAATCTAAAGACCCCAGATCTCAGATCCTTTTCTAGGAATCAGATCATGGAGTCTACTACCTAGAGTTGGATAAAGAAGAAGCCCAACCCGTAATTCAGGAGCCACATCAATTGGACAACAAAGTTTGGACTCTAGAGTTTGATGGTAGTTGTTGTTCACTTGGATCTGGTGTAGGTGTTGTGCTTATTTCTCCTGAAGGAAAGGTACATGCACATTCCTTTAAATTAATGTTTGAAAATACTAACAACACAACAGAATATGAAGCACTATTGTTAGGAATGGAACAAGCCAGAACAATGGGAATTAAATTACTACATGCAAGAGGGGATGCTGAGTTAATTGTCAAGTAGATACATGGTCTCTATCAGGTTAAAAATATAAACTATGACATTATAGAGACTAGGTCTATTCAGCTACTTTGGATTTTGCAAGCTTTCTCAGTCTCTTATATCCCTAGGGATCAAAATTCTAAAACTGATTTATTGGTAGTTCTGCAGCCCTATTGAATCTAGATCAACCACCTGCACTCTTCAGACAAGGTGATTACAAAGTGGAAATGGTTTTCCGTCCAAAGGTGCCTGATAATGTTCAACAGTGGCAGGTCTTCAATGATGATAAGCAGATTGTTGCTTTTCTCTAGCAATAAGACAACTTTGAAGAGATATACTATGAAGGAAGTACTTCACTTCCGAGACAGACCACAATGGGTGAAGCTGATTCAAATATTGAAGGTGGTCAAGAGATCATTCAACTTAAAGGAAATAAAATTCCTAAAGGCTTAGTGTCTCTTGAAGAGATGTTCGATAAGCATGATCAAATGCTAAAAAAGAATAAAGAATGTGGAGAAAGTTCTTCTTCCGATGTGCAGTCATTGAATTTGGGAGCTGATGATGACCCCAAATTGGTAAACTTGGGTAAGTATTGTTCTAAGGTAGAACAAGAAGCTTTCACAAAGCTTCTTAGAAAATATATAGATGTCTTTGC
This sequence comes from Taxus wallichiana var. yunnanensis, assembly GCA_018340775.1. NCBI lineage: Eukaryota > Viridiplantae > Streptophyta > Pinopsida > Cupressales > Taxaceae > Taxus > Taxus wallichiana. Next base: position 493,477,422 of record CM031241.1, on the reverse strand, counting down.
TTGGTCTTATCAAGATCTGAAGACATATCAACCTGCTGAAGTGCAACATTATATCCCATTGAAGCAAGAACAAAAACCCTTCAAACAAAAACTACGGCGGCACAATCCAACTATTTCAGGTACTATCTTTGTAGAGATTCAGAAACTATTGGATGCAAAGATAATTTATCCTATACATCATTCTGAGTGGTTGGCCAATATAGTTCCGTAAGGAAGAAAAGTGGTGAGATTAGATTGTGTGTTGATTTTCACAATCTCAATCAAGCCTCATTGAAAGATAATTATCCCATTCCTATTATGGATCATACTCCTAGGTTGTCACCAGATTTGAGATGTTGTCAATGCTTGATGGTTTCTCAAGGCTATAATCAGGTTAAGGTGGCTGAAGAAGATCAATATAAAACAACATTCATCACACCTTGGGGAACATTTTCTTATCAGAAAATGCCTTTTGGGTTAATTAATGTTGGAGCCACATTTCAGAGAGCTATGGATTTGGAATTTTCTCATCTCAAAGACAAAAGCATAGTGGTTTACCTCGATGATCTGATAGTATTTTCTAAAGTAAGGGGTAATCACATTTCAGATCTGGAAGAAGTCTTCATCTAGTGCCGTAAGCATGGGATTTCTTTGAATCCCAAGAAATCTATCTTTGTTGTAATAGAAGGAAAGTTGCTAGGGCACATCATTTCAAAAGAAGGAACCAAAATAGATCCTGAGCAAGTAAAATCTATTCAAACTTTGTCATTTCCAACATCCAAAAAAGGGGTTCACTCCTTTGGTAAGGTTAACTTTCTCAGGAGATTCATCCTTGACTTTGCTGAATTAACTTGTCATATTTCAAATATGATGAAGAAAACACAGGATTTCAAGTGGAGTGATGAAGGAAAGGAAGCATTTGAGAAGATCAAAACGGCTTTGTCCGAAGCACCAGTCTTGGTATCACCAGATTTTAGTAAAGAATTTATTCTTTATTGTTATTCCTCTGAGCACACAATGTCAACAATTTTGATGTAGAAAAATCAAGAGGATGTAGAAGCCCCGATTGCTTTCATGAGTATGCCTTTAAAGGCTTATGAATTAAAATATACTCTGTTTCACCTGATTCTTAGATCGTTTCTTTGAAGTGTTGACGAAACAGATAGGGTAACAATGTGTAGGAGGAATACCTATTCAAATGTTGGTTGATGGGTTGTTGCACGCGTATGACTTCCGAATCCACAGCTAATCGTGAGAGCTTCCTTTTGGCTAGGAGGAACTACCTGTAATGCAAAGCAAGACCACTAGAAGGAATTAAACAATATGGGTAGTGAACTGCCTAGCATATGCTAGATCCAGGAAGTGTGATACTTCCTAGATGGCTATCAGTCCACTATTTTAAACAATTTAATGTTGTAAACAAAATAAATCCTATTGTAATTGAAATGATTTAGGTATCTCACTTAAAACACAATAAGAAATGGATCTAATCTAACAATTAAGCTATAATAGAATCCAAAGGTCAAATGATTGTATCTCGGGTCTCTGCGGAAGTCGATAGAGGTCTGGGTAGATCACAGGTGGATGAGGGTGAGGTGAAATTAGGTGGGTAGCTCTGTTCTAGGTGTATGGGTAAATATAGAGACCAATGTCGGTTAAGGATAACCAACGGTGGTTAGGTGTGATCGGTGCTAGTTCATCGTGAAATTTGGAGATGTCGCTGAACAAGCTTTGGGCCTCCTTTGTGATTACACAAAGGACTTTGGTTGGTCGAGACGAAGTATTGGGTGATGGGGTAGGCTTTGGCGAAGTTTTAATGGGTGTATGGAGGTGGAAATGTCGACAAGGTCAATAGGTGGCTAGGTAAACAATAGATGATAAAATGGTGATGAAATGAAATACACCAGAGAAGTATGATGTTATACTTACTTGGATTTTGGTCCTGGATGCATGTGAGTGAGGGATGGAGGTGTGATGAGAGGCTTGAAGGTTGCAGGTGATCACCAATCTTAGGAAATATTTTGCATGGGCTGCATATGCGCTCCTCTTTGCTTGGTTAGATCAGATTTTTGTTGGGATGGTCATGCGGGAGAAAATGCTTGATCTCCTTCCTTGCGTGCGAGTGCTTGCTAGAATTCACTCTGAAGATGTGTTATCTCTCGAGATGTGTTTTTGCTTGCCAACCTTATCCCAATGTTTTCCAACCTTGAGAATAAGGTTGTTTTGGGGTTAAAAGGGTAACCGAAAGAGGTTAGAAACCGGCGACGGGTTAGGGGTAACCAAGGCGTCGGTCAAGGTGGGATTTCCTAGGTTTTCTAAATTAGGGAGATCCTCTTGATTTCCTTGGATCTCATGTTGTTAACTCGCGGATTAACCGGGAGCTTCTTGTAAGAATGGGAATGTGGTTAGAGGGAATGTAGGCATTGATTTTTAAGGTTTGGGTAAGTCTCAGTTAGTTATGACAAGTTACTAAGAATAGGTCTTTGGTTGAGTTGGCTTGGTGAGGTGTCTAAGTGAATCGTATGTGTGGATATTATTTAAATAAGATATTTAAATAATAGATATAGTGAGGATAATGAATTAATTAAATTAATTAATTAATTTAATATTAGTGAGGTGAAAGGGGCCATGGCTAGGTGAACGTGATGAAGGGTGCTTATTTGTCGAGGGACCAAAGGGGAGTGTGACCTAATTTTAGTGTCTACAACTCCTATGGAAAAACATGCATATGCAGTTGTAAAAGCATGTAAGGCATTTAAATATTATATCCTTTCTTCACATACTATGGTCCTTGTTCCAGATATTGCAGTAAAGTCTATTCTAACACAACAAGAACTAGGGTTGTTAAGAGGCACGTGGGTAACAAAGGTGCAAGAATATGACTTGGATATTAAGCCTACAAAGCTGGTTTGAGGAAGAGGCTTATGTGAGTTAATGACCGAGACAAGGACAACTGAGTCAGAGGAAGGTGAAAGTTTGCCTATGGTTCTCTTTATAGATCTGGCAGATGAATGGTATAGTAATATTGCCTATTTCATAACCTATGGGGAATGCCCAGATCATCTCTCTCACAAGGAAAAGCGTACCATTAAATTGAAGGCCGAAAGAATTTTTCTTTGGGATAATGGGTTGTATAAGAAAGGGATTGATGGTGTGTTTCTCCGATGTGTGGATAAAGCTCAACAGATCAGCTATTAAAGCAATTTCATAATATGGCTTGTGGTGGTCATTTCTCAGCCCGAGTCACTACACACAAGATCCTCCGAGCAAGGTATTATTGGCCCACACTTTTTCAAGATACGAAGAATGGGTATCCAAATGCCAAGCATGCCAACATTTTGTTGGACGTATAAAATTGTCTGCATTGCCTTTAAAGCCAATTGTAATTGAAGAGCCTTTCTAGCAATGGGGCATGGATTTTATTGGTATGCTCAACCCAAATTCTAGTGTCGGCCATCATTACATTCCGGTAGCTATTGGCTATTTCAAGAAGTTGGTAGAATCCATTCCCGTTAAAAATTCCACTTCTACGGAGGTGTATAAAGGAAAATATTGTCATAAGGTTTGGCATACCCAATAAAATAGTAGCAGACAATGCTCCTAATTTATCTTCTGAGGAGTTGGTTGAATTTTTCTACACACATGGAATCCAGTTGGTACATTCCTCCAATTACTACCCATAAGGGAATGGCCAAGCTGAATCAAGTAATAAAAATCTGGTAACAATCATGCAAAGTTGGTAACAGAAAATCAAAGAACTTGGCATAAGAAATTGTTTGATGCACTATGGGTAGACAAGATCACACCGAAGAAAGCTATAGGCATGTCCCATTTTCATTGTTGTATGGAAGAGACACAAAGTTGCCTCTTACATTGGAATTTCTTGCTTTACAACTTTCCAAAGCTCTAGAAGATGTTACGTTCACGGATGTTGTTGATAAGAGAATAATGTATCTGACTGAATTGCGTGAAGTACAAGTTCAAGTGGCAAATAGGCTATCAGAACACCAGAGGAAAGTAAAGGTGATTTTTGACAAAAAGGCCAGAGAAAGAAAGTTTGAGATTGGTGATTGGGTCCTCTTATGGGATAAAAGACACGAACCAAAGGGCATGCATGACAAATTTGATTCACTATGGAAAGGGCCTTTCATAATCAAAAGGAGTGCTAGAACGGATAGCTTCATACTTGCTCATCAGGATGGAATTGAACTGTCGTTGCCCTTCAATGGGAAACATTTGAAGCTTTTCTGGAATTGACAAAACAAGGTAAAACCTGTATGTATATAAATAAAACTTTGTTTGTTTTTCTTTTGTTTTTCGGTGTTGTGTTGTATTTTGTTACTTGACCCGAACCCAATGGAAAATATACGAAACCAAAGATGTTAGGATCTCATCTTCACTCCTTTCATTTGAAAGAGGTAAAGATGTCCATAGATGGAGCCGACTGGTGTCCCCGAGATTTCACTTGAAATCTGGGACTACCCCTTTTTTTAAAATCATTCTTTTCAAAGTAATGGGTCGTTTTGTGTTTTTATTGCATGCAATTGTCTCCATTGCCTTAAAGTATTCCCAGAGAATCATATAAGCCAATTTCGACAAATACCCACATGCTAAAACTCATTTTATTTCTCTGCCAAGTTTTGTTTGAGAGAATTTTATTTATTAAATAAATAAAGTTCTGTTTAAAATAAATTTGTGATGCAATTGAACCATGTTGAAGATTTTCACACCAAAAGATTTCCTCCTCTCGGTGGATTTTTACTGTGCAAGATTTTTTACTAACCAACTATTTGGCAAGTTATTTTCAAAGCAATTGTCTACAACTTCTGGCAATGTTTTTCATTTTTATTTATTTCTTTTGTGTTTGTTTTTAGTTTTCTCCGCAGTTTGTCTGTTAATTTCCCTTGATCCGTTCGTTCATTTTGTATAGCCTGTTTAATTGCCTGGAAGTTTTGGAAGTCATCCATGGCCTCAGACAAAGGAATAAATTAATCATGGAGTGCTAATTTCTGACAAAGAAGGAAGGATGCAAGTCACACTTTTGTGAAATAAGCTTCTTCGATGCAAGTCGCACTTTTTGGAAGGAGGGTTTTTAAGTGCCAATGGGAATTTTGGTGGTGGAAGGAAGATGGGAATTTAGAGCCTTCTTGGAAGGTTGTTTTTTCCTATCAATAAAGTTAAATCACTTAATTACAAATGGGAATTTTGGTGTTGGCAGGAAGGTGGGAATTTGGAGCCTTCTTGGAAGGTTATTTTTTCCCATTATGAAAGATAAATCACTTAAAGTACAAATGGGAATTTTGGGGCTGCCAGGAAGGGTAAGAATTCCCATCAAAGAATTTTTATTCACCCATGCAAGTCGCACTTTTGGAAAAGAGCTCTCTTTTATGCAAGTCACACTTTTTGGAAGGAAGGTTTTAAAGTGCCAATGGGAATTTTGGTGGTGGAAGGAAGATGGGAATTTGGAGCCTTCCTAGAAGGTTGTTTTTTCCCATCATTAAAGTAAAATCACTTAAGTGAAAGATGGGATTTTGGAGCTTCCTAGAAGGGTAAAAATTCCCATTTCCTTGCCTTCTTATTTTTAACATGACTTCTAGCCAAAAAGTGCGACCCACCTTGGCATAACTGCATGCATTTAATGATATTTATTTTAATTATTCCTAGCTAAAGTTGGTGCCAAAAATAGGTGAAAAGTCAAAGCAAATTGGTGGGCCAAAGAGAAGACAAAGAAGCATGCTAAAAATAAAGGAAATAATTGCAAGGAAAAGCAAGCTAAATCATGCAAACTTGGGTGCCCAAATTGAGAGAAAAACATAACTTATTATTAATAATTGCCAAAAATAAGAAGAGGCAATTATTAAATTTAGCATGTAGTTGCCTATATAAGCATGGGACGCCATAAGGAGAAGACAATTAATTCTTTTAGGTGGAGCATGCTGCCCTGGAGAAGTTTGGCGCTAAAGGAAGGAGTGGTTAGCATTAAAAAATATTTTTTATTGCCCAGAAGCTTCATTTTGGCGCCTAGGGTTGGAGAAGGTTTTTTTTATTATTCGAGCATCCGCATGTATTCATTACAAGTGCTCATATTGGTGAAAAGAAGTCAAAATCAATGTTAGACACATTGATGACTCATGACTAATGTGTTTGATTGAGAGAGCGGTGGCTTGTAATAAAATCGAAAGCAAGTATAGTTTATGAATTTTGAATGATGGCCAAAGGGCATCGGGGGCGTTCAGACTAGAACGGTCATTTTTTTCAAAAATCGGCCTTTGCAATGGTCTGTTGGGTGCCTCTCCCCATGAGGCTGAGTTGGAGCCTCCCGTAGGGGGGCCTATCGTAGGCATTACTGAAATGCTCGGGCCCAGAGATGCTCCTCTCTGGTCGTGAGCATCCTTTGAAAACAACAAGCCCGGTTAGCTAAGTCATTGCTCGGGCCTTGTAGATTTCATCTTGGTATCCCTGGAAGATTCAGATGATCTAGTGGCCCAACTTAATCTTCTCGAAAGTAGATCAATCATAAAAAAAAATTTGTCATCGGCTCTCTTTGGAAGGCATTTCAAACTGGTGTGATGTTTAGTGGGGTGGCGGCCTCATTGTTATGTTTGTGGAGCCTATTTTCATGTTAGAGTATGGTACACCTTCCATGTGTTACACTCGGGTATTTTTACGGTAAAATGGTATGGGAACATGTTTTGGGCCCGTGGTTTTTTCGGTCTTTTGCCCATTGTTTTGATACCCACGGTTTTTTGCCCTTGGTTTTGATACCCATGGTTTTGTATCAAATCGCTTAAGTGATTGTCTATTTATATGGTCTTATGCATATGATAGATGTATAAGCAAATGTATCGTGAGATGTGTTTTGAATTAGTCATGTGAATTTGTAGAGTTTGTTGAGCATAGCTCCAAACGGATCTGGGTATTGTATTGAGAGAGCGGTGGCTTGTAAGAAAATCGAGCAAGTGATACTTGGTGGACGTAGCCCAAATTGGGTGAACCACGTTAAATATTGTCTCTTTGTGTTGTGTTATTTATTCGCACTTTTATTTGAGATCTCAGTAATATTTCTCGCATATGAGTTTCTACTTTATGCGATTCGTAAGAGATTATTCTCGCATATTTTATCTCTTATTTCCTATCAATGGTATCGAGCCTGGTTTGGTTTGCTAAAGTATTGAATCGCAGGGAAAGTTTTTTTAGCTTGAGTGGGAGCTATGGCAGATGATGGAAGATCTAGGGTTGATAAATTCAATGGGCAGAATTTTAGTCTTTGGAAGATGCAGATGGAAGATTACCTTTATCAGAAGGATCTTTATACTCCATTGTCTGAGAAGGTGAACAAACCCTCGAGTATGACAGATGCGGAATGGGATTTGTTGGATCGGAAGGCACTTGGAACGATCCGGCTGAGTCTTGCATCTTCGGTATTATTTAATGTTTCAAAGGAAAAGACTACAAAAGATCTAATGGATGCATTAGGGAAGTTGTATGAAAAACCCTCTGCCTCTAATAAGATATTTTTAATGAAAAATTTGTTTAATATGAAGATGTCTGAGAATAGTTCAAGATAGCGAGATCATTTAAATGATTTCAATACGGTAGTGGAATATGCTAGCTTGATTCTAATAGAATTTGATGAAGAAGTTAGGGTTTTATTAATTCGTGCTCTTTACCCGAGAGTTGGAATAGCACAGTAATGGCGGTAAGTAACTCGGTTCCAGCCTAACTCAAAGTTGAAGTTTGAGGATGTTGTAGGGGTGATTCTAAGCGAGGAAATGTGAAGAAAAGCTCTGGGGAATCTTCTACTTGGGAATGCTTGACAAAGTGGAAACTAGAGGGAGATAGAAGAATAGAGGAAACCGTGGAAAATCAAAAGATCGGGCAAGGTCAAAATCCAAGAACAAGATTGTATGCTGGAATTGTGGAAAGCATGGGCATGCAAAGAAGGATTGTTGGGAGCTTCGGGATAAGAAGAAACAACGGGGAAGAAAACAAGGAGGAAAATGTGGCATCGGGTAATGTATGTCAGGATGCTTTGATTCTTTCTTTGCATAATATTACTGAATCTTGGGTTTTAGATTCAGGGGCTTCTTTTCATGCTACTCCACATAGGCATTATTTTGTTGATTATGTTCAAGGGATTTTGGGCATGTTTTTCTTGGTGATGATGAGCCTTGCAAAGATAGTTGGAAAAGGTTTGTTCTGAGTTAAGATGCGAGAATGGGAATACATGGCTATTGAAGGATGTCGACATGTACCTACATTAAGGAGAAATTTGATATCGGTAGAAAGGCGGTTGGGAAGTGATGGTTGTCGTGATATTTACACAGACTCTTGGAAGGTTACAAGGGTGCTCTTGTGGTGGCAAGAGGTAAGAAGGTTGGAACCTTGTATTTAACCACCGATACTACTAATGATTGTAATCTTGTGGCTTGGATGCAGATACAACATTATGGCATTATAGGCTCGGTCATATGAGCCATAAGGGCATGAACATCATAAAGAAGAATTTTCCTGGATATACGAAACAGTTTGGATTTATGTGAAACCGCATATATGGGAAACGAAGCGAGTAAGGTTTCTCAAGGTTGGACCTACGAAGAAAGAGAGTAAGTTAGAGTGGTACATTCGATGTGTGGGGCCGGCTCAGGTATCATCTCTTGGGGGTTCAAGTTATTATGTTACTTTTATTGATGATGCAACAAGGAAAGTTTGGGTTTATTGTATTAGACACAAATCTGATGTATTTGACACTTTTGTTAAATGGAAAGCCTTGGTAGAGAATGAAACAGGTCTTAAGCTAAAATGTCTCAGGTCAGATAATGGAGGGGAGTATTGCAGCAATGAATTTAATGATTACTGTTCTAAGAATGGAATCCGCAGGCAAAAGATGGTTCCAGGAACTCCGCAGCAGAATGGGGTATCAGAAAGGATGAACAGAACAATAATGGAACGTGCTAGGAGCATGAGATTACATGCAGGACTGCCTCTTTCTTTTTGGGCAGAAGCGGTGAGCACAGCTGTGTACTTGATAAACAGAGGACCCTCAAGTGCCTTGGATGGAGGCATACCTGAGGAGGCATGGTACGGTAAGAAAGTTGATTATTCATTTCTTAGAGTCTTTGGATGTGAAGTGTTTGTTCATATAGACAAGGATGATAGGACCAAGCTAGAGGCTAAATCAGAAAAATGTACTTTCATTGGTTATGGTGGTGATGACTTTGGGTTTAAATGTTGGAGTATTAAGGACAAGAAAATCATTCGGTCTAGGGATGTGGTCTTTAATGAGAAAGTCATGTATAAGCAACGATTGCAGGAAAACTATTGCTTGTGGGTTGGCAAAGGGCCAGCATGAGAAACGCAGTTGGTGGAAGGATGCCCTCCCGGAACATTTGGTTTTCGATGCAAAAGAGGACCTTGATTCAAATTCAAATGCTAAGGATGAATCTGGGTTTGTCCCTGAAATTCCTTTTTTGGAAAATCCTATTTCCAACAGCAAGGAAATTGCAACAAATTTATCTCATTTATCCGAAACTCAGATTGTTAGAAACATGGAAAATTCACAAGCTGCTGAGGGCAGCATGGAAAATGAAAAATATATCTCTCAGGAGAACAACTTGGCTGTTCCAAATGGGACATTTGCGACTAAGGAAAATACTCCTCCTTTGTCTTCTTCTCCAACCGCGAAGGCTCCATCAGGGTGGGTAACGGTCAGCAAAAAGAAAAAATCTACCACTCTGAAGGGTAACGCAGCCGCTCCGGTAAGGTAAGGTAATGTGTGTGAGCTTCGCTTTCTTTGTTTCTCTGCGGTTGGTTTGCTGTTTTTTTGCTGTTGTTTTGCTGTTATGTCTCGTTTGTGTAGCTGTTTCTGAGCTACTTTGAGCTTCATTGTAACACTTGGATCTTGATCCATTCTCTTTGTTTCTCACTCTTATTTCGGCTCTCAGGCCTTCCTTTTGTATTCAAGGGTATAGTCCCTTTCAAAAAACTATTTGCCAATAATAAAAAAAAAAAGCATTGCGGGGAAAACAAGGAAGAATCCAAGAAAGAATATGCAGTGGTAGAGGATCTTCCAGATGGGAAAGTGACCCATGAATCAGTTCAGGAACCTATTCAACAGGAACCCCAAACTCCTACCGTGAGGAGGTCTTCTAGGGTAAGAAAAGAACCTGAACGGTTTTCTCCTTCTCTTTATTATTTATTACTCACTGATAGTGGAGAGCCAGAGAGCTTTGATGAAGCAATGCAGGTAGATGCCAGTAAGAAGTGGGAGCAAGCCATGGATGAGGAGCATAAGTCTCTTATGGAGAACCAGACTTGGGATTTGGTGAAGCTACCGGAAGGCAAAAGAGCATTGCAAAACAAGTGGGTGTACAGAGTTAAAGATGAAGGAGGAAAGAAAAGATATAAGGCCCGGTTGGTGGTCAAGGGGTTTGCACAGAAACAAGGTATAGATTTTGATGAGATTTTTTCTCCTATAGTAAAAATGACTTCTATTAGAACTATTCTTGGAATAGTGGCAGCAAAAGACTTGCACTTAGAACAGTTAGATGTAAAGACTGCATTTCTCCATGGTGATTTGGAGGAGGAGCTATATATGCAAAGACAACTGTGAGGGAGGGCTATGAGGTCAAAGGTAAAGAGGAGATGGTGTGTAAGGTGAAGAAGAGCTTGTATGGCTTGAAACAAGCTCCACGTCAATGGTATAAGAAGTTTGATAGCTTCATGATGGAGCAAGGTTATATTAGATGTCATTCTAACCATTGCGTGTATACAAAGAAATTTGAGGATGGAAGTTATATTATCCTATGTTTGTATGTTGATGACATGTTGGTTGCAGGTAAAAACATGCAGGAAATAAAAGTACTCAAGAAATAACTAAGTGAATCCTTTGATATGAAGGATTTGGGGGCAGCCAGACAAATCCTTGGTATGAGGATAACTCGGGATAGGAAGGAATGGAAGTTGACTTTATCTCAGGAAGAGTACATTAAGAAGGTATTAGACAGGTTTAACATGCAGGATGCTAAACCGGTTGGGACTCCTTTGGTGAGCCATTTCAAGTTATCAAAGGAGCAAGTGTCCCAAGACAGAGTAGGAAAGAAACCAGATGTCAAAGGTACCTTACTCACCAAAGATTGTGATTTGATGTATGCTATGGTGTGCACTAGGCCTGATATTGCCCATGCAAAGTGGGAGGCTGTGAGTAGATTTATGAGTGATCCGTAAAGAGCATTGCAAGCTTGATAAAGTGGATCCTTTGGTATTTGAGAGGGACCATGGGGACAGTTTTGTGCTGATGGATCGACACCACTTTACATGGTTATGTAGATTCGAGACATGGTGGAGATGTAGACAGGAGGAGCACGACAAAGGTTATATTTACACTTTGTAGGTGGGACAACAGTGAGTGGATTTCACGACTATAGAAGCTGGTGGCTTTGCCAACCACGAGGCCGAGTATGTTGCTGCCACGAGAGGCAAGCAAAGAGATGATTTGGTTACAGCAATTGCTTGAGGAGTTGGGGCATAAGCAGGAGGAATGTAAGCTGCATAGTGATAGTCAGAGTGCTATACACCTAGCTAAGAACTCAGCATTCCACTCCAGGACGAAGCATATACAGTTGAGATATCACTTCATCGGTAATGACTTTGGAGGAAGATAAGTTGAAGTTGGAGAAGATTCATACCAGTCAGAATCCTGCAGACATGATGACCAAGGTGGTCACTAGGGATAAACTAAAGCTATGTTCAGCTTTGGTTGGCCTTCGCGGATGATAGTGAAGGGTTGAGAAGCTTGCTCAGTGGAAACTAGTCTCCAAGTGGGAGATTGTTATGTTTGTGGAGCCTATTTTCATGTTAGAGTATGGTACACCTTCCATGTGTTACACTCGGGTATTTTTACGGTGTAACCGTTATGGGCTGTTTTTGGGCCCGTGTTTTTTTGGTCTTTTGCCCATTGTTTTGATACCCACGGTTTTTGCCCTTGGTTTTGATACCCACGGTTTGTATCAAACCATGCTTGCTTGATTGTCTATTTATATGGTCTTATGCATATGATAGATGTATAAGCAAATGTATTGCGTAGATGTGTTTTGAATTCGGTTGTGAATTCAGCAGAGTTTGTTGAGCATAGCTCCAAACAGATCCAGGTATTGTATTGAGAGAAAGTGGCTTGTAAGAAAATCGAGCAAGTGATTCTTGGTGGACGTAGCCCAAATTGGGTGAACCACGTTAAATCTGTCTCTTTGTGTTGTGTTATTTATTCCGCACTTTTATTTGAGATCTGTAATATTTTACGCATATTAGTTTCTCTCATTGCGATTCTCGTAAGAGATTATTCTCGCATATTTTATCTCTTATTTCCTATCACTCATAATCCATTTTTGGAAAGAGGTTTCTTTCTTGTAATCTTTCGGAGCTCTACTCAAAGGAACGACACCATGGAGAGAAAAGACTTTCTTCGAGTAGATTCAGGCTTAGACATTCGCAAGTGGGAGGCACATTTCGATCTAGCAAAAGTGGAAACGGAAGGCTTCCAAGTGTGGGTAAGGCTTTATTCGCTTCCTAGCGAGTTTTGGTCGGCAACCACTCTCCACAAGATCTGTTCCAACCTTGGGCGTGTTGTTCGCATTGACTCTGTCACTCTGGAAGGCACCCTTTCGTCCTTCGCAAGGATTTGCATTTCCATTGACCCTAACAAAAAGCTGCAAGATCGCATAGTCATCACTTCCCCCTCCAGGAAATGGGAACAGAAAGTGGAGTATGAAGGGATTTCCAACAGTTGTTTCATTTGCAAAAAACCAGGCCACTTTCAAAAATCTTGCAAGAAGCCCCTGAGTTCACAGTCAAATGGTGTGGAGAAAGAAAACTTTTCCTATCTAGGCTCCTTCTCATCCAGCTTCTCCTCCTGCTGAAAATGAGTCACCTCCTAAAGTGGACATTAATGACTCACTTCATGCACTTGATTCCCTGGCCCTGGACCCGAGTACCATCTCTCTTGTTAAGGAAACTACCTCAGTGGTTAAGGACTCTTCAAGGATTTTATCCTTATTTCATGAAGGCATTGCTCTCGGTCTCGGTGGGAATGTTGACTCTCTGGAGAAATGGGTGAACGAGAAGGATGAATTAATCCTCTCTATTGATGGTGATCATTGTGGTTCACAAGATGAAGTCCTCAAGGATGAGACTACGAGATAACCCGCAGAAGCAATCGCTACTTACTATTCCGGTGATTCTTGGCTTGGATCTTGTGTCTGAAGGGCTCTTAAGGTCGTCCCTCAAGAGCAACATCTCCCTCAAAGAAATTCCTGTAGGTAAGCAGCTTCAGCTACGCTCCTTTTTTCCTTCCTTAAGTAAGAGAGGTGAGTCCTCTCTGAAGATCAAATGATCCTCTTCTCCTGGAATGTTAGGGGCTTGAATGCCCCTAACAAACAACGTCTTTTAAGATGTTATGTTACTGATTCTTTAGCTGATGTGTGTTTGATTCAAGAAACTAAGATGTCCTTAGTTGGTTGTAAGAATGGTTGGTTTCGAAAATGGAAAGGATGGGAAGGTTGCTTCTCGACTCATTGGGCACCTCGGGTGGCTTGGGTGTTCTGTGGAAATCTAGTTGTTGCAATCTCGAACCTATCCTGGTTGACCTGAATTTCATTTGGTGCAAGGTTAGCATTAAACATTCTGATGAGTCCTTCTTGTGTAATGTTTATGGTCCCTCTATTCCGCAAAAGAAAAGAATGCTCTGGAATACACTTCGCCACCACGGCTTGGCCAATGCAAACTCCAAGATCGTTTTGCAGGTGATTTTAATGCAACCCTATCTGATAATGATAAATGGGGAGGTATTCAATGGCAGCCCCGTTCTCAAGCTGATTTCATTTCCTTTGTGTCTTCCACCAATCTTGTGGACATGGAGCCGTGCTCAGGTTGGTTTACGTGGAATAATCGGAGGCTTGGGTTCAGTTCAATGGCAGTGCATCTTGATAGATTTCTGATCTCTGAAGATTGGTGCATCACAACATTCTCTTGAAAAGCTCTGTTCTTCCACTTTCTGGATCTCGATCATTTTCCTATTTCTTTAATCATCTCCTTTGATCTTCCCCTCGACGATCACCCTTCAAGTTTGAAAATATGTGGTCAGCAGGATTCTTCTCTTAGACCGCTGATTAAATCTTGGTGGGATTCCTTCATGGTCGAAGGGACGTGGATGTATATTCTCTCCAAAAAACTCTCATTGTTGAAAGACAATCTGAGAGCTTGGAATGCCTCCTATTTCAAAAACATCTTTCAAGAGAAAATCAGAGTGGAAAAAGAGCTTCGTATTCTTAATGACTCTATTTTCTCACATGGGATGCTTCAGGCTGACTTTCTTAAAGAAAAATTGTTGTTAAGGGAGCTTGGTGATCTCCTCCTTAAAGAGGAAACTTACTGGAGACAAAAATCGAGGGAAGTCTGGCTGGCTGATGGCGATAAAAATACTAAGTTCTTTCACGTGTCGGTGAAAGCTAGAAGAAATTCCAATTATATTTCTTCCCTTCATTTGGAAGATAACTCTGTGGCATCCACCCAAAGCAAAATCAAATCGGAGTCGGTGTCGTTTCTTCCAAAAGTTGTTGAATGGTGATGTAGTCACCCCCTTGGTCTCTCAACTCCCTTCTTTCAACAGATTCCTTCTTTGGTAGATGACGATGACAATACAAAGCTTCTTGCCCCCTTTTCCAAGGAGGAAGTCCACAAAATAGTTTTTCAATGAAAAGGGACAAAGCACCTGGTCCCGATGGCTTCCCCACCTCCTTCTTTCAGGACTTTTGGGAAGTTATTAGCGATACAGTCTGGCATGTTGTTGAAGAATCCCAACATACAGGTAAGCTTTTGGGCGCACTAAATCATACTCTCATTTGCATGTTTCCTAAAAATTCTCCAACAGATTCTTTAGATGATTTCAGACCGATTTATCTGTGTAACACTACCTACAAAATTATCTCAAAAGCCATTGCCACAAGAATAAGCCCTCTTCTTTCTAAATTAGTGGCACATGAACAAAGTGGATTCATTCCAGGGAGGTCTATTACTGATGGGATCATTATCTCGCATGAATTGATTCATACTCTTCACTCCTCCTCTAGAGCTGGCATGATGTTGAAACTGGACTTTAGTAAAGCCTATGACCGTATCAACTCGGAGATTCCTTATTAAGTCTCTTCATGTGATGGGATTTAGTTGGCACTTCTGCAACTGGATTTTTAATTGCATTGCCTCACCACATTTCTCAGTCTTGGTCAATGGTTCGAAGTGAAGGTTTTTTCAGCAGTAGCAGGGGACTGAGACAAGGTGACCCTCTTTCCTCTTTTCTCTTTATTATGGTCGTGGAAGCTCTCAGTCGGAGCATCAAATTTTCTTTACTGGATGGCTCTCTCAAAGGTATTCGTATAACTTCCAATCTCCCACCTCTCTCGCACCAACAATTCGTTGATGATACATTCTTATTTGGTCAAGCGTCTATTCCTGAAGCAAGATGCTTCTCTTCTCTACTGAATTCTTATTCTTTAATGACAGGGACAGTAATCAACTTCCATAAATCTATCATTTTTCTTTTTAATGTTGCTCCCTGAATTCAAATAATGCAGATCAAAGCTATTCTTGGCTTTACCATGGGTGTCCTCCCATCCATATATCTTGGCATGCCTCTTTTCTCTGGGCATGGTAAAGCCGTATGTTATGGGATGGGCTCACTAATTCTCTCTGCTCCAGATTGCTCTCTTGGAGAGGTAAATGGCTATCCTCGGGTGGGAGGGCCATGTTGATAAACTCTGTTCTTCTAGCCATTCCTATATATATGCTATCTATCCCGAAAATCCCCAAGACAAAGGTTTCAAAAAATTGAGAAGATCGTCAGAACATTCTTATGGCAAGGAACAATGAAGAATGAAAATTCCACTTGGTTAAATGGGACACGGTCAAGTTGCCCAAACGTTTGGGTGGACTGGGTATTTTGGATCTTGTTATTCGTAACTCAAAGACTCTCTGGCTAAACTTTTATGGAACTTTATTTCGATGCTAAAAGGCTTGCCTTTCAAGTTATTTCTCATAAGTATCATGAAGGTGGCTGTCCCGAGCTCTTGTTATCAAGTGTCGAGCTTCCCAAAGGTTCACATGTTTGGAACTTTTTTGTAATTCTAGATCCCTGATTGCAGACTTGGTCTCTTGGAAAATCAATAATGGACAGCGTGCCAACTTTTGGGAGGACAGCTGGAATGGGTTACCTCCTATTAATCTGAATCCTGAACTTAACAAAGTTATGAACGAGACCAATGGGGCTCTTTGGTTGCTTTGCCTATGGAAACCAACATCAGAATGGGTCACCTTCTTGGAATTGGAAAGATCTTACCAATTTTGTGCCCTCCGCTCAAGAATCTGCACTTTATAAGGAAGCCATTCATGTTAGAAATCCTCATTTCCTTGGTAAGCGAGGACCAATTGCTATGGCTGGGGGATGACACGGGTTCCTTCACCATGAAAGTGGGTTATGATCTTTCTTCTCTTAGTCCGGCTGTGGCTTTCCTAGTTCTTTTGGTTGTGCTGGCACAATAGTATTTCCCCAAAGTGGTCATCTTGGGTGGTTGGTTTTGAAAAAGAAAAATTCGACACAAGCGAGGAGAAGATCTTGGGATATGAGGGTCCCACCAAGTGTGTGCTTTGTGGAGCTGATGAGGAAGACCTGGATCACCTTTTTCTTTTTTGTCCTTTCACTTCCAGATGTTGGGATTGGCTTCTTTGTAAATTAAATCTTGCTTGGGTTCCATGCAAAAATATCAGCGAAACCCTCCTCTCATGGCCGAAATTCAATTTCAAAAGCTCTTTTGTTCTATTTGGTCCATTGCTCCATTCTTCCTCCTTTGGCATATTTGGTGGGAACGCAATCTTCGGCTCTTCCGGATCAAAAGGCCGAGCAACATGTTTTCCTCAACAAGTTGGAAGTGGCCATATCAGAAAAAGTTAGTATCAACAGTCTGTCAAACTCCAATTTCTCATCCAGAGATGTTGAAATCTCTAATTCTTGGCCTCTCATCAAGTTGCCTTGCCAGGTTCTATCATTAAAAAAGGTCTCTCTCAGGTTGAAAAACTAATTCGAAGGAAAAGGGCCAGGTGGAGACCCCCAAAGGGTATGTGGAAACTTAATTTCGATGGTGCTTCTAGAGGAAATCTAGGTAAATCAGGGGCTGGATGTATTCTTAGAGATGATTCAGGATCTCTTATTAAGGCTAGATCATTTCCCCTCCGGGATGGTTCGTGCAATGTTGCAGAAGCCCAAGCACTTTTAGAAGGGGTGAAGATGGTTGTTTCTTTAGGTTGCTCTCAACTTTTTATTGAAGGTGACTCACAATTAATTATCCACGCCATATCTAGAGGATCTTCCCCCTCGTGGAAAATCAACTCTTTCATACCACATATCTTCTTTTAGCTGGGTAAGATTGGTACTTGGAAAATCATGCACAATTACCGGGAAACTCATTATGTCGTTGATCTATTGGCGAACTTCGCAATCGATCACCCTACCACCAATGTCATTTATGATACAGTTGATGCGTGGAAAAGGACTTCCAAGAATAATCTCAAGTGAGCGGCATAGCTAATGCTCTCAGGTTTGATGTGGCTTCTTGCATGTGTTTCACCCTTTTATGGAGGGATGTGATCCTTTGTTTGCTTTGTGTTTCCCTGTTTTGGCTCTTTCGTTGTTTGTCTATCAGAGTGTCACAATGGTGTTTCTTGGCTTCCCTTTTGTTATTATGCAAAGCTTTGTGTCGATGGCACCACGAATTTGGTGATTGATCGCTCTCGCCTTTCGGAGATCTTTCTTTTCTCCTCGGATCAAGAAGCCGAGGCCATTGAAACTTGTGTTGGGCAATACCTACAAGTTTCATTCTCGACGTGCGTGCTCTAATGTAGACATAACGGCTACTACTTGCGTCTCTTTTGCTTGCTTTTGGAGGAGGATATGATCGTTGTCAAGTTCCTGTGTAACTCTATCATTCGTGTCTTTCGTCCGCATGGGACCGGGGAGGAATTAGCCGACTTCTCCTTGCCGGATCCTCTCCTTTGGATTGAAGAGGTCAATGAGCATGCTTAAATGCACTTTGGGAGTGGTATTCAGTGGATATGTGGATAGTACAGAGCTCTCCTTCACCATGCACAAAGTGTTGACACCCTCTTCACATTGGGCCGGCTCAATCATCGTCTCCTGCCTGCGGTGGACATTGAGGTGCTTGGCTTCCCTGTCAACTTTGCTATTGATCAATGGAATGAATTAAGGGATAGGGCACATGACATGTATCACCTTCTTCGAGGGAGGCCAACTACCATGCTAGCACAAAGCGTTGGGTGAGGTGTTGTGTCCCTCTGGCTGATGGTTCGGTATTTTACGGCGTTGCTTGGGTTTTTGGTTCTGTGTTTGTGGTGTGGGTAGTCACCTTTTTTCCTCTCTCCTTCCTTCTTCCTTCTTTCTTCCTATTGTATTTCTCTCCTCTTCTTCTTCTTCTCTCTTGTTAGGTTGGGGCCTAACCCCCGATTCAAAGCTCTAGTCAAAAGCGTTAAATTATAAAAAAAATGTTAGACACATTGAATATATCTTCTGAATCAGAAGGAATTGCAGGTTCTGCACAAATTGATCCAATTGCAAGGTCTTTTGGAAAAATAAAAGAAAAAGAGCTCAGACAAAGATTGTTCCAGGCATGATGAAGCATGATGAAAGAGAAGGGTCAGCAGAATCATGCATTGTTTCTAGGCTTACTAAAATCAATGATACAGACATAGGCCTTGAACCTATCACTAATTTAATTGACAGATCCAAAGCCACCTAGGAAGATCATCTCTTATGCGGGCAATAAAGAGTAGTGGGATTATTCAAGCTGCAGTGTTTCCGGTCACAACCCAATTGCCTGAGTTTGTTATGGAGTGTGCAAGGTCTTATCATCCTCTTTCTAGGACAGTCTGAGATGTTGTAGGAAAGACAATAATCAAGTTGGATGCACAATTCATTAATTATTGCCTCAAGCTTCCGGCACGGCCAATGGTGATTGCAATTAACATGCAAGATGCTAGTAATAGATGGGAAAAGCATAAAGCAGATTGTGTGTACATAACGAATAATAGATACATGAAGAATCCCAAAGCACCATCAAAATTCTAGAGGACTCGTACGATGGGAAAGTGACATGCGAGGATGATAATCGACAAGTGACCTTCCGCACCCGACCTCCGAGGTCGTCTTTGAGAATGCCGGTGGTTTGAAATGCGGGTGACTTAGATGAAGTCACAGCCGGGATTATGGTCAATTTTCTAGATAGACAAAGCTGCAGGCAAGGATGAGAATTGGCAAGCAACTTTCCTATGGCTAACCATGGGAGAATCAGTGACTAAGATCTGGTAGTGTGATCTCCTGGTAGCTGAAATGACAAAGGGGAGATTTAGAGGCTATGAGCGGGTAGCATAAATTCCCTAGTGATTTATCCTCCTAACTAGAATTTAAGCGTTTAATCTAGTTATGAAATCTCCAAATTAACTTAAACTGAAAATAACAATTTATACTACTATTGAAAGGGAAACTAATCTAAACAAAATATATGATATTATAATTACAAGCAACAATTAAACTACTTTTATACTAAAACTAAACAAGTGAGATAACCCGGTGTGGTTATTCACCTGTGCAGATGTGTGAATCTAAATAAAAGACAGCTAATTAACTTAATTGAAAACCTTCAATCCTACCTCAGAAGTGAGGAACAAATCATAGTTTCTCAGAAACTATTATTCCCCACAGCTTCCCTGGCAATATTGAAAGCGAGCTTAACTGAAATAAAATGATTCACTACTCTATTTGATAATAACTTTGACAATTTAAACCTGGAGTTTACTGAGCAGAGGCAAATCCAGTTTTGTTGTAGCTTGTCCCCTCAGAGTGATCTCTTCGTTCTTGCGTGTTCACGTGAATCCAGAAAGAGTAGGAGTATAGCAACATCGGCAAGGGAAGACACTGGGACGACAATTACTTTGAAGTAAAAATGGCACAAAGCACAAGTAGGAGAGGGATGGCGCAAGTGAACTGGCTTGGCCTATGTGATTCCTAAGCAGGTTATTGCAAAGCAATGATAAAACAAAATGATAAACAACAGTACTCAAACAATGAATAATAAGCAGCTTCAGAGAAATACAATGAAGTACAAGTAGGAGAGGGATGTCACAAGAGAATGAGCTTGGCCTATACGATTCCTAGCAGGATCGTTGTCGGTGTACAGTGAGGCATAACTAAATACTCAGAATTCTAAACCATGCTAAAATAAAATGATTCATAAAATAAATCTAGGACTGAGTATTGAAGACTAAAGCCCAAGAATGAAGACTCCAAACCAAAGAACTCAGCCCAAAACAAACCAGACCATGGGTGAAACAAAAGATGCCTGCACAAGATGGGTATGTGGCTTACCAACATTTGAACAATACTATCTAAACATGCAATGAACTATACTATCAATCCTAAGTAAGCTAATGAGACCAAACCACCTGAAAAATGAGAAGACTCTAACAAGGAAATGGTGGCCATTTGCCTCAAAGACAAGCTACATATTTATATCATTTGCAATGAGTAGAAGGCAAGTTCAAATTGAACTCTCCCACCATTAAACAAAGATAAATCACTATTCCAGGGGACCAAAAACATAAATGCATGCTCAAGTCGGCAAAGAAAAGCTGGTGAAGCGTTGAACTTTGCGTGCGTTCCGTCAAAAGAACGTTCTGGAAAACGCGTAAAGGACCGCCGCCCTGCTCAGGGCGGCGGTTACAGGACCGCCGCCTTCAGGGCGGCGGTGTCGTCACTAAAGACCAAAAAGCCAAGAAAAGAGGGAAAAGAAAGGGAAAACAAAGCACGCGGGGGCTAAGCGGGGCATGCGGGATGTTAACGCATATCCGTAAAGCTTCTCTGGATCCCGAACACCTTGCGAAGAGACCTGTATCATCATTGGGGCATGTGTAACATCTTTCCGGTGGTGCAGTACATACAATTTTGGGTACGTACATATTGCCCCCTCGGAGAAGCGTTTTAGCCATGAAGAGGCATAAAACGTTGGGTCCGAGTATGGCGGTCCCAAAATGGGGAGTTAGAGGCTATACCTGACATGCCCGTGTGTCGAAATGCCACCAACTTTCACATGCTTTTCAGAATGTATGCAATGGATGACAAGTGATAACAAATGTTAAACAGAATGTTTTTACTTTATTTGCTTTTGCAATGCTGATATGTGATGACGATCATGTAGTTTTGAACTTTTGGCCTCTTTGGGCAATGTCTCGTGATTTCTTCTTATGTTGGCAAAATGTGATGAATGTATAGCGATAAAGAGATGAACTTGCCCCAATCCCAAATCCACGCAACTAGTAAGATGTGAGGGCTCAACACCAAGAATTGGGAAGGGCACAAGTTGTATGAGTTTGATTTGAGTGGAATGATGAGAGAGGCAGAGACAAAACAAGGACAAGAACCAAATTTGGACCTACACACCCACCCTACTTAGAACTACTACCAAGCTTAGAAGGCCACTTACTTTTTAGTTTATCTAGACTTAGATTCATAAATGGCAACCTGGTTGACAAAATCTGGTTTTGAGGATTTGATCTCTTTGGAATTTGGATGTTTGGATATTTTCTTTCTCTTAACAGAATTTGACTTGTGTTTTTAGCATACCAAGATTTGTTAGTTTGTGTGATCTGGACCCCCACACCTTGCCTCACGCCACTAGTAAGAAGCATGGGTTTTTGTCACCAAAGGCAAGATACAAAGTAGTAAGGGCACTTCTTTCCTTTCCCAACCTCACATCACCAAAGTAAGAGATGTGGGCTTATCACCGAAGGTTGATGGGGCAAAGAAGTGTGTAAAATAAAATATTTTGTTTGCTTGGTGCTTTTGATTGCATTTGATTTTGACATTTTTTTATCTATGACTTTGGGATATCCTTTCGTCCAAGAGATTTTAAGAGGGATAGATGTGACACCAAGAAGCTTCTAATGCAGAATCGTAGGCAAGGACAACTTTACCTAGTAGAAAGAAAGAGCAAAGCCAAGTATGCGAGTGTCTTGGTATGGTTTAAAATCAATGTTTGTCTGTCAAACTTGATGAGAAGATTTGAAAGTACTTGATGATGTTTGAAGAGATGTGATTTGAATAATTTTGCCAATATCTTCAGAAATTTGTAACATATTACTTAAGAGTAAGTTCCTGGACTACAATATTTATGAAATGAGTGAACAAAATGAACCAACTAAATTACTAATGTAATGCAACTGCAACCATGTACATATGAAAATGCAGGTGGAACTATATGTCATGATGTCTAAGGTGAAGAAAGTTGTGAATATCGAATTCTTCACCCCCTAGAAGTACACAATGGAGAACCATTATCCTCAAATTTTTCATTTTCTTGATGAGGGCCTACCATTCAGGTTTGAACTTACAACCCTTGCCCCAGAGGTGTATATGTCCCATTATTAAAAACATTTTTCTGAAAGAGGCATTCGCGTACCTCTTTGTCATGTTTTTGAGAGATGACATGTGGGTGAGCATGACTATGCTGCTCGACCTTCTCTCTCATAGTGAGCATTGTGTTAATGATGAGGTCTTGCCCCATAGATAGGGAAACTTAGCTTTAGACACACATGGGTCGAAGCTAGACTTTAGAATAGGGTTGTGCCTAGAGATGGTTTTGATAGGCATCGTTTCAGTTTTGAATTGCCTTTCTTCACTTGTTAATTCTATCATGTTTATATCTAGATTTAGGTCATCGGAGGGAAGAGATGCTATGCCGAGAAGACTACCCATTCCTTGAGGTTCGAATGGGAGAAAGATCGGTTCGTCATTCTCCAAGAGTTTCATAATTCCTGCTGTGGTTTTAGTGGAGACTGTTTCCACAGAAATTGACTTATCTTTATTTGTCTTTGCCACCTCATATATTAAATCATAGGATCCTACCGGTTTAGCATTTGTAGGAACTTCATCTCGTGTGGAGAAAATATCAGGTAGGGGTTGTGAAACATACTCCTTTGTCTGAGTTGTTGCATTAATTTCACGCTCAACCTCTAGCTCAATTAATCCCAAGATTTTTGTATTACCATTTGAACCTAGGTTAGAGCAACCCGAGAGTCAGTCGGGGAGTTGAGGCGTCTTGATTGTTATTTCTTATTATGATACCTTTGTTTTTCCCATTTGGATCTAACCTATTATTGTTAGAATGATTTGGGAGAGGATCATTGAAGATCTTGAGAGGTGCATTTTGAGGGGAAACTGCCCCTGCAAAAGTATTTGGTGCTGGTGACACAGGATCTACCAAGAACATATCTATGAAAAGTTATTTTTGTTCTTCTGGCAAGCGCTGCATGAATTTATTGTAGTCATGGCAAGTACTAGTATCATGACCCCTGATTTTGTGGAAACCACAATATAGATTGGGATTATAGTTCCGTGGTCTTCGGTTTGAATCTGTTAGGCCCAAAGTTAACGATTGGGGCATTGGTTGTTATAGTTGAAATTTCGAGGTTGTGGCCTTTGGCTTTGGTTTTGATATCCATCTGGGCCCCGAGTAAGGCCTTGTGGCTGGATTTTCTATGTGGAGGATGATTAGAATCCACCGTATTGATCGCTGGGTGAAGTTATTATTGCGTTGATTGTTAGTAGGTGCCGGGGTGCTCACAACATTTGGTCCTTTGACTTGATCAGTGAATCCATATGTTGTAACCCCATGGTTTTCATTAAGGATATTGGGTCCTTGATCAACATTTGTGGTAGTTGTAGTATTTTGAGTGGAGGTGATTAACCTCCCATTTGCTCCATACGTCTTATGGCCACTATCTATTCTTTGCCTCGGTCTATTCGTAGAGCGTTCTCAAGTACTTCGTCATAAGTCCTTGGGAACTCGGACTTCTTCCTTCACTTCTTTGCTAAGAGAATGAAGGAATAAATCGCATAGCTCCATCTGATCCATGTTTGGAGCACTTGCCGAGGAATAAAGGACTGTGCGCCACCTTTGGATGAAATGGGCGACAGACTCGTTATGTTCTTGCTTGATGTGCAAGAACTCCCTGATTCCTGTCCTTAATAGTTTGTTCATGTCGAAGGCTTTGATGAACTCAGACACGAGTTGTTTGAATGAATGTATGGAAGCCTCGGGTATTCTGTAATACCAATCGAGGGCAATGCCTTCCAGCGTTTTGGGGAATATTTTAGCAACGACCCCATCCCATGGGAGTAATTCTCGAATGGCTGTAGCGTAAGCTTTGATATGCGCATTCGGATCTCCTTCTCCTTTGTATTTGGGAAAATCGGGAAGAGGCCTTGGAAGCATAACGCTTCTTATGGTGAAATCTAAGGGCTCCTTTAAATATTCTGAATAAGTCCCTATTGCATACGTCTCAACCATTGATGGTGCCTGTTGAGGAGGTGGTGGCGGAACGGGTTGTTGATATGGCGTAACGTACGCGTTGGCAGGGGCATAAGGCAATCCCTGCATTTGAGTAAACATGCCGGGGGATGAGTACATATCCCCTTGTGGCGATTTGGAATACATGTTTAAGTATGAAGAGGGTACTATCCAGAATGGATTGCTCTGTGGACACGACCAGGAGGAACTGTGCTAGCGATAGTGGGTCTAGTTGGTACTTGTTGTGAATGCGAGGAGTCATACCTAATGTGCCTACTCCTGTGAGGAGATCTACTTGGCTAGGATGGTGCGGAGGATTGGAACTCCCTGTTTGTATGAATTTCGAATTTTGATTCGCTTGGGCAAGTTCTAATCCTCTAACCTTTTCTATTAGAGTTGAAATGACTTCGTTTGGTGAAGTCACGATATCGTGCCTTGGTGGCGTTTGTTGTATATCCTGGTGTTGTATAGGCATGTGATAGCCCGTCATGAATCGATGCTTTATCTTGCCAAGTTTCTCACGAGAGTATTTTCTATACGTGATGGCATAGAGGTATTTTTTTGAGGAGAGAACTCGGGCTATATTTGTAAAATTCGCATGTGTGGGTACATGCCTTGAGAGCGTTGTTCATTTCGGGAATAACGCGTTGAGTACTCGTCATCTAGAACTAAGTATGGATCCGATTGTCTACTAATATGTGGTCTAAGTGAAGACTCGAGGAGATGGAGCAGATTCTCCAAATCAATGTCATATTGTTTGAGCTCGAAGGCTCTGTTTGTGTTTGAGCGAGTTGTTGCTCCAACCCCTCTGCTTGGAAGGACGAACTATATCTAGTCCTTGGCGTTTGCGTTGACAACTGATTAGTTGAATAGTTGTCGTCCCACATTGAGAGTGAGGGTGATGATTCCCTATTCATTGGGCATAAGTATGCCTCAAGACCTGTGAGGGGTCTCGCTATATGCATCGAATCCCGACATATTCGGGGGGTATATGAATACCCGCAAAATAATGGGAAGGAGCGAAGGTGATTTGTGAAGGGAAACGTGATATTTATGACTCCGAACGAGAAGGTAGGAAGTTTTACGTCAGCTTCACTAATTTCATTTGTTTCACGTCGGGTTCACCAATTTTGTACGATGGGAAAGTGACATGCGAGGATGATAATCGAGTGAGTGACCTTCCTCGCACTCCGACCTCCCGAGGTCGCGTGCCGAGACAGCCGGGTGGTTTGAAATGCGGGTGACTTAGATGAAGTCACAAACCGGATTATGGTCGGATTTTTCTAGATAGACAAAGCTGCAGGCAAGGATGAGAATTGGCAAGAACTTTCCTATGGCTAACCATGGGAGAATCGGTGGACTAAGATCCGGTAGTGTGATCTCCCTGAGTAGCTGAAATGACAAAGGGAGATTTAGAGGCTATGATCGGGTAGCATAAATTCCCTAATGATTTATCCTCCTAACTAGAATTTAAGCGTTTAATCTAGTTATGAAATCTCCAAATTAACTTAAACTGAAAATAACAATTTATACTACTATTGAAAGGGAAACTAATCTAAACAAAATATATGATATTATAATTACAAAGCAACAATTAAACTACTTTTATACTAAAACTAAACAAGTGAGATAACCCGTGTGGTTATTCACCTATGCAGAATGTGTGAATCTAAATAAAAGACGACTAATTAACTTAATTGAAAACCTTCAATCCTACCTCGTAAGTGAGGAAAAATCATAGTTTCTTAGAAACTATTATTCCCCACGACTTCCCGGCAATATTGAAAGCGAGCTTAACTCGAAATAAAATGATTCACTACTCTATTTGATAATAACTTTGACAATTTAAACTGGAGTTTACCGAGCAGAGGTAAATCCAGTTTTGTTGTAGCTTGTCCCTCGCAGAGTGATCTCTTCGTTCTTGCGTGTTCACGTGAATCCGAGAAAGAGTAGGAGTATAAGAACATCTGCAAGGGAAGACACCGGGGCGACAATTACTTTAAGTAAAAATGGCACAAAGCACAAGTAGGAGAGGGATGGCGCAAGTGAATGGCGGCTGTTGGCCTATGCGATTCCTAGCAGGTTGTTGCAGCAATGATAAAACAAAATGATAAACAAAGTACTCAAACAATGAATAATAGCAGCTTTAGAGAAATACAATGAAATACAAGTAGGAGAGGGATGGCACAAGAGAACGTAGAGCTTGGCCTATACGATTCCTAGCGAGATCGTTGTCGTGGTACAAGTGAGGCATAACTAAATACTCAGAATTCTAAACCATGCTAAAATAAAATGATTCATAAAATAAATCTAGGACTGAGTATTGAAGACTAAAGCCCAAGAATGAAGACTCCAAACCAAAGAACTCAGCCCAAAACAAACCAGACCATGGGTGAAACAACAGCACTGCCTGCACAAGATGGGTATGTGGCTTACCAACAGCTGAACAATACTATCTAAACATGTAATGAACTATACTATCAATCCTAAGCAAGCTAACAGACCAAACCACTGAAAAATGAGAAGACTCTAACAAGGAAATGGTGGCCATTTGCCTCAGCACAAGCTACATATTTATAGCATTTGCAATGAGTAGAAGGCAAGTTCAAATTGAACTCTCCCACCATTAAACAAAGATAAATCATTGTTCCAGGGGACCAAAAACATTAATGCATGCTCAAGTCGGCAAAGAAAAGCTGGTGAAGCGTTGAACTTTGCGTGCGTTCAAAAGAACGTTCTGGAAACGCCAGAAGGACCGCCGCCTCGCCAGTGGCGGCGGTTTCGTCACTGAAGACCAAAAGCCAAGAAAAGAGGGAAAAGAAAGGGAAAACAAAGCACGCGGGGGCTAAGCGGGGCATGCGGGATGTTAACGCATATCCGTAAAGCTTCTCTCGATCCCGAACACCTGCGAAGAGACTCGTATCATCATTGGGGCATGTGTAACATCTTTCCAAGTGGTGCAAGTACATATAATTTTGGGTACGCATGAGACTCTTCCATGATTCAATCTTGTGTAGGAAGTTGATGATATCACCAAATTAATTTGCAAGATAAATGGGGAAGCTAATACCAACAACTTCGCTCATGGATGTATGCTGCTATGTGAGGACCATTGATATCAGCGAGCCGATTCAATAATTAATTGTGCAGAGATCATCAGTGACAACATTAGCGAGCAACTCCGAAGTGTGAGGTGGAAATTCGACTTAAAAATGACTTCATACCTTGTATATGCATCACCCTCTCAGAGCATATTTTACAAACTAGATAGACATGTCATATTGTCAAAAGATCCTATTTATGAGTGCTTCCCGCAGTTGACAATTCTTGAATGCTACAAGGATTACAAGGAAGTCAACGATGGATTCTTCTACGAATTCATTTGCAAATTAAATGGTGATCGAAGACCAACAGAGTGAGCAAAGAAGCTTGGGAAGCTATCTCCTAAAGCATGGTTGTATCTTCATCCAATTTTGCAGACTTCACCTATCTCGTGGTTAGGGTTACTCGGGAGAACCGCTTAAGTTGCCAAAGTACCCAAGTGACAAGTGGGTCATCATGGAGTTGTGCAGGTAGCTCGTGGAGTTGCATGACTTACAGTCAAAACGACACAAATCTACAGGTAGCTTTCCAGTCACAGTGGGTCATTATAGTTGCCAGAGCATCCACAGAGCCAGAGGAGTCAAGTGGAAATGTTTTTGTGTATGAAAATGAGTTATTCCCATCTCAAATGAACTTTGACCCATATGGGATAGCAAAGAGGACAGTCTCCCAAGAATACTCACATGTTCCTTCACTGGAAGACTTTTGGATGAAGTGCAGGAGCGAATACGAAGTCAGAAAGAGAGATTTCAACAAGTTATCAGCGCAGTAGGTTTCCGACTATGGTTTAGCACGGATACCTACAAATATTGCAGATGATGGGCATGTGGTACTTGACACATACCATCAAATGGGAGGAGATAGAGCTGCTCTTTAGGAAAGTGTAGGTGGTTGTCAGACGATTGAGGAGAGGTCGACAGTTCTGGTTAACACCTCAAATTGGTTGCAAGAAAGGGGTATTACATGGATGAGGCTTTGATGAACTAGATCATAGGTAATTTCGTTTCAAGGGATCCCAAAAAAATAAAGCATGAATGTGAATGTAGTAGAAGACCAAATAAACTCAAGGTGTATAAGAAGTCTTAGGTACTAGAAAAGAGCAAGTCTACATCCATTATACCAGTGCCACTTCCAAACGAAGCTTCTCCAGCATCAAATCACAACACTATGACATCCCCAAGACATTAGGCTAGATATTATCATTCCACAATTGAGTCCAACATCATTCGCATTTATTTCTCAACCACCCAGATCTTCACCTCTCCATGTAGATAATTTGAAAGCACAAATGGCAGAGTTTGAAAGAGCATTGTCTTTGGACAGTTCAGAAGAGGGAAGTCATAACACTATGGTGAATTCGGATATAGTAGAGTCTGAGCATTAGATGGTGGTACATTTAGTGACTTCTTATTCCCTGAAGATCAATTTCTCATCCAGATTGGCTTGCAAATAGTCCTAGAAGCTAGAGAAGAGATCAACTTGGAAGAACATGACTTGCAACTACTCATGAGTTTAGGCGGAAAAGATAGAAGACCTAAAGTTGCCAAGGTAACTTCAAGATTGATTATTGAAGAATCAGGGCAGAAGTTCATTGAGTTGTCACGGGCCCACTGAAGGAAGAAAAAGGAGAGCTAACAAAGGCATATATCATTAACTTGAGTTTCATTGGGTCAAATCACCACAAAAGGATTAAAGCAAGATACACAGACATTAATAGACGCTTTATTCCTCAAGCTTGACAAGGAGAAGGCAGAGAAAGCCAGACTTCAAGAGTAGATTTCCCAGTTGTGTGAGATCATCACTAAGGTTGCCAAACCTTCCTCTCAGCCAGTTTTAGTACATGAGCAGGTGAGTATTCATCTGATTGAAGAGGTTGAAGATGCTAGGTAATTAGGTCAAAGCTATTAATGAGTGGAAAAGCCAAATCATCCACCAAGCTTCAAAACAACTCAAGGAAGTACCAACTAGCCGGAAGTTATGGAAAGGGCATTATCTCAGATAAAGTAATTGATGAGAAACATTATGGATGAAAATATAATGGTGAGAATAACTCAATATCTTATATAAGATAAATTCATTACCAGAGGATGTTTTGATTGCAGAACAACTTGTGCTTGATGGATTGGTGGAAAAGGGTAAGCAGTTGGAGATTGTGGTTTCTTTCCGCATGGAGATTCTCAAGCTTATGCTAAAAAAGAATGTAATTGCTCGAAGATAAGATATTTTCATTGCCAGATAATGTAGTTGCTTTCACTGAGGAAGAGGTAGTTGATGGTATTCCCCACTATACGAGAATCATTCCAAACAAGTTGCCTGCTTCTCTTGAGGAATTGCTTTTAATTGTTCAGAAGAAGATTGATGAAGCCATCATGCCTTTCACGTTGGATTCAATTAGCAAACTGGTGAGACTTCAAGCAGACATCAAAGAATTCGGGCCTAGTTTGGAGGAAGTGGAGGCAAACATTGATACTTTGTCCAGAGGATTGTTGCAATTCAAAACCGAGAAAGAGGCTATTGTTAAAACAGATGGGAAAACACTAAATTACATGTTTGATAAGTATATTCAATATCAGAACAAAAGGAAAGCGTGAGGTGTTACAACTGGCATATTTTCTTTCTTCTCTTCTTTCTTCTCTCATTTCTTATGTTCTCGGATGAAATTGTAAAATTAAAGTAATTGGTTTAAAAGCCATTACTTTAAGTTATTTGAAAAGGTTCTTAAAGATAAGTGACATATGTGCAAAAATTTGATCTAGTCTTGATGTATGTCAATTAGAAAGGAATTCAAAGTGGAAAGATTTCTAGTTGTTTCCTTTATAACTTCAACATGTGTGAGTTCAGTTATAGTTTCTCATTTGTAATTTTCCCCTCCATACACTATAAATGGAGGAAGAGCCTACGAGTTAAAAGGATCACAATTGGTTAATCAATGTTCTTGAGTTCCCAAATTTTTTTGTAGCCCTTGATGTCATTTTTGTGAAATTGGAATGGAATAAAGATATATTTCTAGAGAAATTTATGTCCATGGTGCATTTTCTTCTTAATAATTTGAGATCTACTTGTTTATTTAATCTATATGTATGATACCAAATCAGTAAACTATTAGTTGAATTACATATCTTCCTTTCTTCTTTCCTAAACTTCATTATCTACCCCATTTGCAAATACTTCATAAACAAGTACTTACTTGTTGTAGAATTTCTTAGCTATGGTTCATGAGCTTGGTGCTTAAAGTAAAACCCCACAAATAGTTATTAAAGTTTCATACTTACCAGGTTTGATGCACTATGGGCAGACATGATCACACCGAAGAAAGCTATAGGCATGTCCCCTTTTCAGTTGTTGTATGGAAGAGACACAGAGTTGCCTCTTACATTGGAATTGCCTGCTTTACAACTTTCCAAAGCTCTGGAAGATGCTACATTCACGGATGTTGTTGACAAGAGAATAATGTATCTGACTAAATTGCGTGAAGTACAAGTTCAAGTGGTAGATAGGCTATCAGAACACCAGAGGAAAGTAAAGGTGATATTTTCTAAAAGGGCCGTAGAGAAATAAAGTTTTGAGATTGGTGTCTGGGTCCTCTTATGAGATAAAAGACACAAACCAAAAGGCATGCACAACAAATTTTATTCACTATGGAAAGGGCCTTTCACAATCAAAAGGACTGCTAGAATGGATAGCTTCATACTTGTTCATCAAGATGGAAATGAATTGTCGTTACCCTTCAAAGAGAAAAATTTGAAGCTTTTTAGGAATTGAAAAAATAGGTAAAAACTCGTATATATATAAATAAAACTTTCTTTGTTTTCTTTTGTTTTTCGGTGTTGTGTTGTCTTTATTACTTGACCACGAATCCAATGGACAAGATTCGAAACCTAAGATCTTTAGGATCTCATCTTCACTAATTTCATTTTGGTGAGGTAAATATGTCTATAGACGGAGCCCGATCTGGTGTCCCCGAGATTTCACCGAAATGCTGGGACTACCCCTTTTAAATTTGTTTGTTCTTTTCAAAGTAATGAGTAGTTTTGTGTTTTTATTACTGCAGGTTGTCTTTATTGCTTTAAAATAAGTCCGAGTTGGTTCACAGGTCTCTGCAATAACTTGCATTTTTCACGTGGATGTCACACTAGCTTCATTGATAACGTGCCTAGTAAACCTCGTAATGAAGAATCACCTGCAAAACCCCACACAAAACATCAAACTCCTAAAAAAGAAAGATGCATATGAAGGGTTTCAACTACCCTTCAAGTAGCCATAATGGTGGTCTTTTAACAAAGCATTGCACTACATCTCGAGACTTAATGTATTTTTGTGTGATTGTGTGTGTAGTGATGTTCCTAGGGTGCTCTGCAAGTGCTAATGATGTAGAGATACTGAGCAATAGCTAGATAGAATGCAAAATGGTGGATGAAATAGAGTAAACTTTCCTTTCCTATGCAATGTGTGATGCATAATAGTGCCCAAATGTAGTCCCTTGCCTTGTGTAGATAGCTATCCCTTAGTAGAAGTAGTTCTCCCATAAGGTAGTATGTATGTTATGTTTATATAGGGATCTCTTGCTCAAATTTCGACACTAATGACCCTACATGCGATTTAGTATCTAAGGGAATGGGAGGGGAAAACATAAAGATTGAAATCAAACATCTAAATGAGATTCAAATGTGATGTGGACCACGGTTCCTAAAAATGAAGACCGAGGCACCGGGTGCTCCTAATCCCTTCCTAGGTGCCCTAGTCAAAGACTTGAGATGAAAACTAAGTGAATAATGACAACTAAGACTCTCGAGAGACAACTAGAATTTGTCTGCAGTAAGTGACAGAATGTGCAAGACACACAACGATAATGACCAACTAAAGTGACTATGGGACTAGGGGATGGATCATTAGTGAATAATTTTCTTACACAAGATCCATATATAAAACAACATACTTAGTGGTATAATTATAGTAGTAAGTGTGTGATTTTGTGACTACACAATCCACATTTAGTTTTATGTAACATATGATGAGACAACTCATTGCTAAACAATATAAAGAAGATGGAACCCTTTATTTGGACCTCACACTTAAAAATATACATTTGTGACTTAGATGTAGCCCATGAATTGTGACCTAGTACAACATTAAATATGTATTCATAATTTGAGTAGCTTTTTTTATTTCTAAGGAATTGACATTTTCAACACTTTTCTCAATGTCCTTCTTAGAATGTTCCTTTGATAAGAGATCCTTAAATGGCTATAAAGAGTTATGGTGGATGTATTTATATAGGTTAATATTCAAATGTTTTCCACTCAATCGACCCAAATGTACCAACTAGGATGGCTAAGCTAAGATGTGCATTTAAAAATTTGACCATTACAAGTACAAGGGACAAGTTCTTAGCAAGTGGGATATGTTTGTGGTCAAACATGTTTTGGACCCATGAGTCCATCCAAAATAAATCTAAGATTAGTTCTAAGCTAGTTGATAGTTTGTAGATGTGTTCTATAAGGTATGTAGTGATTCCCAAAGGGCTAAGATGGCGAATACTAGTGAACTAGTGGACTTGAGACCCAAGACAGTATCAAGAGAATATTTTCATTGGTAAAGTAATGGATAAATTGGAATAATACCATAATAAATTTTTGATATGCATATAACACACCCCAACTTTTTGTATGAAAGTGGGGACCCACTAAAACTTTGATAAGTTAATCTTATGGAGATTAGATGTTAAATCAAATAAAATCTAAGATAAGACTTTAAGAATCCTTCAAGACTCTTAGAGAAATCCTCAACAAAACAACTCATTTTAAAATATTAAATCATAAGGGTGAATCACCGAATTTAAAATACATAAATTCCACTTTTCGTTTAATGAATATTAAGGCACACAAACAAATTACAACTAGAAAAGACTAAAGATGGCCATATTGAACTCACATAAGATTTAAAAAAATTATTTACAATCAGATATCTATTTGCTAAGATTTCAAACTTCTATTTGCAAAGTTACATTTTTCGAACTTATTTGTAGAGTGTCATTGTTGAGAGATAAACTTGTCTTCCTAGAGATTTGACAAGAGAATTAAGAATATTTAGAGTATGAGGAAGTTTACAGTATGAACCAAATAAACTAGAGTAGTAAATAGAGTAAAATGGAACCGAAAGTATAAATTTCATCAACTTCATCCTCATCCCATATGTTGGAAATTGAGGATACTATATTCACAAAGGTTATCCCTCCTCATATGACTAATTGGAGTCAAGTTTTCTAGGAAGTTCATGACTATGAATTGAATTTTAAAGGGAAATGTCTCTCATAAGAAGAAGAAGACTATTACGATGACTTAAGAGCCATCTAAGACTGTGGACTACATCCCATTATAACTAAAATTGGTGTCTTCTCATGTGATTACATGTTTGATGATGTCTTCACAACTTATACCCTCCGAGAATGGCCAAATAATTTGTAATGGTATGTACAAGATGCCTTACTACAAATATGTCTTACAATTAAGCCATTGTACAGAGAATACATGAATGAAGAAGATGTAATGGATGATCTAAACATATGGGCTAATGATTTATCAAGAATAAAACAAAAACTAAATTTTAGCCTACCTATTTCCCTATTTAGGAAGGGGGCATAGAGGGTTTTTATGCTTTTATTAAACATACTCTATGGGGAAGAAAAATATGGTTATGTAAATCAATCTTGGGTTCTTCTTCTTAGTATGATATTAAAAGTAAAGAAGTCAAACTTTGGGGAATGATTCAAGTTCAATTTCAAGCAATGTTAAGACATGGAAGCAACAAGGAAGAACTCCAATATGTTATCATACTTGGTGGACCTTTTTGTGTTTCTTGACATTTGATGCCCCTTTTTCAAATTAACTACCCACAAATGTTTGTTCTGTGTCTAAACACAACTTATACATTTATGTGTGGTGTGTGCATTTAGCTAATATTATTTTTATCATATTATATTTTCAAGTAACCTAGAGTTAGTGTTTGGGTTAGGTCGTGAGTTACTCATTTGTAAATTAGGGTTTTGAGGGTGCTAATATAAATTTTGATAAAACCCTAAATATTTTTATCCTTTTTCATATCATCGTAAAACCGATGCACTAGATTTATGCGTAAATAAAACACATAATAGTAGACTTAAATATTTTTGAATTCATTCGATATCTCTAATACGATATGAGTGTACTAATATATATATATATATATATATATATATATATATATATATATATAAATGATCTCCTATGAAATCAAAACCTCCAAAAACAATTCACACTAAAGTAGGTGAGTTGTCTAACTACTCACTATTTTATATGTAAGTTTTTATAACTCTCTCAACCTTATTTACTTGGGTTATTAACAACTCACCCACATAATTACATTTACCCACAATATTATATTCTCACAACCATGTGATTACTAAACACAATTTTCCTAACTTTCCCCTTTAGTGAAAACATGGGGAAAACAACAATCTAGCATCTATACATGTGCTCGTGATCGATGGTTTTCTCGGAAAATTATAAACCTTAATGCTGGTTTTACATATGGCTTACTAACAACTAAAAGAGGATGGTTTTCAAGTGATTTACCAACAACCCTACTAATGGGTTTGCAAGTGGTTTACTAATAACCAAAACTTATGGTGTTGCATGTGGTTTACCAAAAACCAAAAATGATGGTTTTGTAAGTGGTTTACAAACAACCAAAAAGGATGGTTTTGCAAGTCGTGATGAGAAGATCGATTCTTGTAGAAATCTTTGTAAATATTTATTTTCAAGATTTTACTAGATCAGTCCCATTCAACCGGACTTTGGGAGACGAGGGGCCACAAGTGCCGAACTCTGTTATAATTTTTGTGTCAAATTTTTGGTTATTCATCTCTTTATTTTCTGTTTTTACACAATACTTTTAGTTTTAATTCTTTTATTAAAAATACAAAAGGATATAATAGTCAATTTTTATATCAAAAATCAATACAAAGCAAAGTTAAGTGTGTGTACAATTTCTAGTTATCAGAGCTGGTTTTTACTTGATTTTTGGTTCAGATTAATAGTTTTTGGATTGTAAGTTGTGTGTTGGATGTTAACAAGTTCTCGATCTAAGAAGGGTGAAGGAGAACTAATAGAAGGAGATCCCAAAATTGGTACCGCATCGAGCGATCTTGAAGTCCTACAATGGGTGATCGAGAGGAAGAAAACTTTAAATCAATCATTCCTACATATGAAGGAAATGGTGGAAGAAATGTACCAAGATAGACAAAGGGAAAATGGAACTAGAGAAGGTAAGAAAGAAGAAATCTCTAGTTCTGATAATCCTAAAAGAGACCCTTTGAAATCTGATTTTCCTTCATTAAAGTTAGATATCAAGTTTGAATTGCCTATGTATCTTTGGAGATTTAAATGTGCAGAGAAGTTGGATAAGCTGGGTCAAGTAGATAGAAGTATATTGTAGGGTTCGGGAGAATTGTTGATGATGAAATAAAGATTCATTTGGTAACTCTTTGGATGGGTGGCACAACACTCATTTGGTGGGAGAGTAAGCTTCAGGAAGTGGAAGAAACCAAAGGTATATAAATCACTTCTTGGTCTAAATTTGTTTCAAATCTTAGGCGGCACAATTTTATCCTCTTGGTTATAAGCAACAAGCTATGATGGATTGGAAAACATTAAGACAAAGTAAGGGACAAAGTGTTCAATTATACACACTGTGGAATTTAGGAAAAGGGCTCTAATTCTAGGAATTTCCTAAACATGTAAGAAACACCGCTTAAATATATTGGTGGATCGTGATAGTTATCTAAGGCATAAGATACTTGTTTTAGGCCCTACTAATCTTGATGCAAAGATGTGTTCAAGCAACCCATTTGGAAGAACAAGGGAAATGACAAAGGATTCCTCTTTCTCTTCTTTTAAACAAAAGAACAAGCAATCGAAGAAAAAGGTTTGAAAGAACAAGGAAAAGGAAAGGGTAAGCATAAGAAAATCTTGATTAAGAAGGAAGATGAAAAACCATTTTGTAATCATGTAGAAAAAACCATGATGAGTCTAAATGTTGGAAATTACATCTCAAATTGAAACCTAAATGGATGGTTAAGAAAGGAAAGGAAAGAAAACAAACACTTCGCAGTTCATGATCTTGGGTCGATTCGGGTGATGAAACCAAGATCACAAGTATGAGTTTTCAAGGTAAATCGAACCTTTTAATTTCCAACAATATTACTACAAATGTTGCATATTCTTCTAGTAAACAAACTATACATGATGATAAGAAAAGGAATGAGATTTTCCACATTAGAGTGATTTCCAAAAACATACAAAAATTAATATTCTTTTGATAGTGGATCTCAAGCTAATCTAATTTTACGAGGAGGTCAGAAAGAAATTAGGACTCAAAACTAATCCACATCCTAAGCCTTATCCTTTGGCTGGGTTTGTGATGATGCAAAATCAAGAGTAACTAAAACTTGTACTTTCAAATTTGCCATTACAGACAAGTTTATAGATGAGGTTGAATTCGATGTAGTTCCTTTGGATATTTGTGGGGTGGTTTGGGAAGTCCTTATTTGTATGATCGTAAATCAATCTTCTATAGGGAAGAAAATAAATATTTGCTTGTAAAGGATGTAATTAAGTTTATTGTTAGAGCTCACCATGAAAAGAATAATCTATCCTTCGTAATTACAAAAGTCAAATGAAAAGGTTGGTAAATTCAAGCAAATTTTTTGTGCTCATGGTGGTCAAAGCCAAAGAGAAATAACATGAGATGGATTTTGAAACTTGTGATCTGAAACATAAGGATGAATTGGTAAAAATATTTTTGATTTTGATGATGTTTTCAGATCCACAAGGTCTACCTCCCAAACGAGGGGTTCAACATGAGATACGGTTGCTTTAGGATGCACCTCTTCCCAATATCGAAATGTACGAGGTTTGTCATTAGAGAGAATGAGGAAATCAAGAGACATGTAATGGAACTTTGGCTCAAGGTATAATTCGTCCAAGTACATCCCCATGTGGTTTGCCAATTATTTTGGTTCCTAAGAAGGATGGCACTTGGAGAATGTGTGTTGATTTCGTGCTTTAAACAAGATTACTATAAAGAATGGGTACCCTCTTCCTGTAATAGATGATTTATTGGATCAATTAAAGAGTGCAATGTATTTCACTAAGTTAGACTTAATAAGTGGTTATCACCAAGTAAGAATTATAGAAGGTGATGTTTGGAAAACTGCTTTTAAAATGAAATAGGGATTGTTTTAATGGTTAGTGATGCCTTTTGGTTTGTGCAATGCACCGGTAACATTCATGAGAGTTATGAATGATATCTTTAGACCATTCATTGATAATTTCATTATTGTCTACTTAGATGATATTCTTATTTTCAAGAAGTCATGGGATGAACATGTTAAACACATCCGAGAAAGTCTTAGATGCACTAAGGAAAGAGAAATTGTATTGAAGATGTCAAAATGTGAATTTGGAAAAACATCTTAAATTTACTTGGGTTATATCAGAGGAAATGGTGAATTGAGAATTGATCCTACAAAAATAGAGGTTGTTGTGAAATGTCCTAGACCCACTAATGTGACGGAAGTTAGGAGTTTTATAGGTGCAGATTCAAGATCTGGAGAAAATTTATCATAACTTCTCATATATTGCATCTCCTTTCGCATGCTTTCACAAGTATTAAATATGTCTTTAGTTGGGGAGGAAAGCAACAAACAACCGTTGATACACTAAAAGAGAAGATAAGTACCGCCCGATCTTGGCACTTCCAGATTTGTAACATTCATTTGAGATTGAAAACAGCAGATGCGAAGTGACTATCCAATGGGCGATTTTGATGCGTAACAAATGACCAAAGTGTGTTACCATTCAAAAACCTTTACAAGTGCGGTAAGAAACTATCCAACTTATGATAAAGAGTTGTATGCTTTGGTTCAAAGTGTTAAAAAGTGGAAGGATTATTTAATGGGAAAAGAAACAATTATACACACGACTCATCAACCGCTTCAAGCATTTCTTACAAAAACAAACCAAATTGCAGCCAATCTAGACATTTCGTGTGGATGGGATTTTGCAACAATTTCATCTTGTAATCGTGGTATAAAAAGGTATTCAAAACAAGGTTGTCGACATGTTATCTAGACCACCAAAGTGGTAGTAGCATCTATTATTTTGCAACATAGTTCTTTGGCTCATGTTAGTTGAGGAATAATTTGTTAATGATGTTGATTTTAGAGAAGTGTATGAGGATATAGTAAGTGGGAAACAAGTAGGAGAAACATATTATCATTTGCATGAAGGATTGTTATATCATTACAGTAAACTTTTTATTCCAAAAAATGAATGTGTGCATATGATTAGG
>CM031241.1:491350389-491425389 GCA_018340775.1 Taxus wallichiana var. yunnanensis | reverse complement strand
GGTATTATCCCAAAACTTTTTGAGGTGGTCAATGGCTAATTCGATAGGTGAGCAATCATCGATGTGATCCATATGAGGCGCTTTCTAGGGTCTAGAACACCATGCCGAGAGGTAACGTGAACAACCTCTGCGTAGAGTAGCAGCTCCCTATACTTCTTATCGTGCCAATCTTCCTTACACCTGGTGCTATTCGCCTCGAGCATTTGTCTCCTCCACCCGGAGCAGCGGAGGGTATGGGAGGTGGTACTTATCTATTTATTCATGCAAAATGACTTAATAGACAGGGTAAATAAAGAGCTCTATGATCGCCACGAGATCCACCTTGACTGGATGGAGCAAGAGGAAATTAGAAACAAATGCTGCAGCAAGTTTAGAGTTGACTATGGCCCTGTGAGAGTCCTGCATATAGGAATCTCCTATCACACGCTTAATGGCCTTAGCCTCGAACACAAAATCGTAGTGAAACACCTCTTGAAATTCTTAGAGGAGGAGGGATTCTATACATTTTATTCTACTATTTACATCATATATAGTTACTTATAGCTTGCTACTTCACAAAGTACAACTGACACGAGAGAACCTAGGGAATTATTCACACTCACCGTAACTACAACAGGGGTTTGTAATGTAGAGCATCACTCAACGATAAGTCCATCGTTTTGGCGGTTGAGGTCAGTCTAACCCATTCTTCTTCTTCTTGTGCAGGGCATCATCTAGTTCATCCAAAGTGAATCTAGTGCGACAGAGATAAGTAGGGTCTCGACCTATTTGTGACACTTCCGAGCATAATTCTTGAGTCCTTACACAGTTCATAGTTCCCATAATCTAGATGAGGGTGTCCCGGGTGCCCCATTACACTCCCAAGTGCTTGTGGTGCTTGAGATAGTCCGATCTACCCTTCGCAGGGTCCCCTGAGTGATCATCTTCACCGCCAAGTTCCATTTCCATATCTGCGACATTGTGTGACAGCTTTTCATAATCAGCTAAGTCATTTCCTTTTTCCTCTTGCATATCGTGGTTTCATTTCACTTAGAATACTTCACTTATACTTATTACAGATTTCTTTAGTTTATTTTACAGTGTTTTTAGTCCTCCTATTTAGATTAACATTAGTACCCTATATAGCTAGGTAATAACATATTTTTGTTAATCATTTTGGTGAACCTAACGTATCTTTCTACCACCTTCTAGGATATTTCCTTCTATCATCATTAATATCTCTATTATCGAATACCTTCTCACCCACCCTAATTTGTTCATCGTGTCCAAACCCTCTTTACTACTACCGACGTTTCTCTTGACATGCACCCAGATTCCCCGTATGACACATTTTCCGAAGCCTTTTCTCAACATATAGCATTTCGGGCCTTTATCCTACGACATTCACCATTTTGACAATGACCCACAAATTTACATCATGTCTCACATCTACAATGTTGTTGTCAAATGTACTCTTATCGATAATGGATTTGAGCTTAATCTGTGTCCCATGTCCTTTCTCCAAGCCATAGGTTTGTCTTCTTGTGACATTATCCCTTCTTCCATTTCACTCCGTGCTTATGATGGTTCTGTTCATCCATGTCTATGCCATGTTACCTTTCCTTTAACTATAGGTCCTAAGACCCTCCCTATTGTTTTCTTCGTCATTGATTTCCCTGTCTCATATAATTGCTTATTAGGTAGACCATGGCTCCACGCCATGCAAGCTATTGCTTCTACTTGTCCACCATTGCATCAAATTATTACATGAACATGTTGAGTATACCATCTTTTGAGATCATGATCCATTCCAATATTATGTCCATGACCCTCATACTAGCATTCTTATTCCTCGCATTGACACTACCAATGAACCTCAACCTTTGGATGATCAACCACATTTACCACCACTTGAGGGAGATATTTGTTTACTAGATGCAATTCCCCCTCCATCACCCATTCCTACCATCGTAGTTCCATATCAGCCACCCCCTTCCATGAATACTATCATCCCATCTTCTCCATTATCACCCACGCACCCACCCTTCACATGTACACTCTTTATCCGTGACTCATTTTGGGACCATGTTCCATTTGATCCCATCTAGGATGACACGATATGTTCCCCTGCCGGCCTCGCTCATCTTGGTTTCACTTTTGAGGACCTTCAGACTTCCACTCATGCTCCACATTTTTACTATGGCTTTCTCACCTGTTACATTTTTTTATGGCTTACATGTCTTCCATCTCCTTGTTTACCCACCATGTACACCTTGTTCCATTATACTCACATTAGGAGAATCTTGGCTTACTTACATCAGAGGTACATTAGACCCTAGTCACATTGACATCTCATTCCCCATGCCCTTTGGCCACATTTTCATTTGCAATAGTTCCTTTCTTGGCCATTCACCCAACCTCACTCGATGGTACACACATAGTTGTCCACATCCTCCATTTACTGATGAAGAATATGCTATGGGCATGTACCATTTGTCTCTCACTAGCTCATTACATGATCAACCTCATACTATAGCTTGTCAAGTTTCTAATTCTGATCCATTTGACTTTGACCCAAAGGATGATGATCTCCTTGACGAGTTCACATAGCCTCTTCTCACACTACTACTTGGGGCATATCACATGACATACTCCTCCCCCTCTCTTTGCATATTAGTACCCCTTTATGTCCTACATTCCATTTCTCTCACTGATCAACATCACATTTCCACCTATCCCATCACATCTAATCACACCCTCGTTACCCGATGATGCACCCTAGTGCTTCGGTTCACATTGGACTGTTGAGGGATTACCATTACACTCGAACCCCACGCACTTTGCAAAGATTTAGACCTATACATATACATCCTACTTCATCTTATACATACCTCATCTAATAGTCATTTCTACCTCATCTATCTCATACATGCTACATTAGTCATCATCCTATATGAGTCTAGTTTTCTATGTCATCCATACATCCTATACATTCTACATGCTACACTATATTTCCTTATACTTGGGTCTAGTTTTATCTATTATCATTACACATTTTATTCCTATCTACACACTTATTGCATTACACATTCCATACCCTACTACACATTCGACATTACATTACCTACACCACACATTCACATACCTTGGTCATCTACACTACATTGTTCTATGCACTGCACCCACCACCCTATGACATACTTTAGTTCCTCGGTCCATACTCAACTACCAAGGGTTTACCAATAAAATGGACCTTACCTACATGCAACATGTCATCATACACCATTCATCGAACTAGTGACCAATGCTCTAAGCTCTATCGTCACCCACATACATCATCACGTCCTATAATGGTATATACCTTAAGTTAAATCACCACTTCCTTCATCGTTACCATTTATTCTATCAACCTCGATTCCACTCCACCCTATCATCACATAGTGGTATATGCTTTAGGCTAAATCACCACTCCCTTTCTCACCGCTCCTATTCAATTATCATTCATCCCATCATCTCGTAGTGGTATACACCTTAGGTTAAATCATGACTCCTTTCCTCAAATTTCTATCATCCTATACCATTCTGTCTTCACTTATCATCATTACATTATCCTTTCATCAATCCACACTTATCCTATTCCATCACCATTCCCCCTGTTATCATTTAGTGGTATACACCTTAGGTTAAATCACCACTTATCTATTCTACTTCATTCTATCATCACGTAGTGGTATACGCTTAGTGTTAAATCACCACCCTCGCCTTATTCATCACATATTGGTCTACACTTAGTGCTAACATCACCACCTTCTATTATCCATCGCCTACTCATCAACGCTCCATACACCCTCATCACCCATCTTGTAGTGACATACACTTAGGGATAAATCATCACTCCCTTGATAAAAAAATTCATGATATACGCTTGCTATAGGGTTCACACACATCCTCTCCCTATGTCCCATTTCATCACCATCACATATACACACTCATCGTAGTGCACTAGACACAACCAACACTACTTGACCATTTCCCAACGACACACTCTCATTTACGGTTCATTCTTGATTGCTGAAGGGGAAAACAAAATGAACCTCACTACATACACTTCCATACACTTGGGGGCATGTTTCTCCTATCATTCCATTCCATCCATCCACAACATATTGCATTGTCTTGGTAGAATTTACTTTCTCTTACTTGTTTTTTGCAAGCTCATTCTATTACACATATTATCTTTCTTTCCTATATGTCATTATCATACACATATGCACATTCATGCCTTTTCTTAGTGTGATCATAGATACAAGACATTTACATGCAACATGGATGCTCGCCTTCTACCCTTACTATATTGGTCGCTAGGGGCATCCACATTCGTCTCATACAGGTGCTATTGTTTCATTTTGTACTTAACATCTTTTACTACTTTCTCATACACATTTTTGACATATTGGTTATCATCCTAACATGCTAACGGGTGTCTCATGTGCAACACTTGTTTTGTAGGACTACATGTTTCCATGACTACTTGTATTTCTACTTGTATGCTTTGTTTGCTATTGTTTGTAGGCCTTTCACTTTATTGTGTGCACACTTGACTTTTGTTTGCAGCCATGATGGCCTTGTGTGTCTTGCAACATTGTGAGTGATGTCCCATGTTTGAAACCTTCTTTGTGTGGTCTACTTATTTTCTTGCATGTT
Source organism: Taxus wallichiana var. yunnanensis (assembly GCA_018340775.1). Classification (NCBI taxonomy): domain Eukaryota; kingdom Viridiplantae; phylum Streptophyta; class Pinopsida; order Cupressales; family Taxaceae; genus Taxus; species Taxus wallichiana. The sequence continues at coordinate 491,420,706 of CM031241.1, read as the reverse complement.
TACACTACTTTGATTAATATTTTTCTACATTATCTCAGTGTATTTTAAATTATTTGAATTCATATGTTTGGACTAACACTTGTTTTGGCTAGCCATACCCTTTTTGTGTGCCTTGGTATCTACCAAGTGATTTCCCTTTCCCCGCAGGTTTAGTTAGTTCAAGGTCGTGAGTGTGGTTGGTCCTCTTTTGGGGCCACATTCTCCTTCCATGGTCGTCGTATGCACCCCCAAATAGGGGGAATCATTGAGGGTTTCTAATAACACAATATATCTACATTGGTTCACACACAATGAGTGAGTTCAAAGTAGTCTACAAACTCCATACATAGCTGCCATAATTGGACATGGTGTCCTTTGGAAATTCTTTAGAGTGGTTATAGGCTCGGGGGGGTTACAAAGTGGGTGGCCTCTCTACACTTCTCCATCTAGTGGCATAGGATCACCCAAAAAACCAACGCAATACAAAGATCTCTTCAAAAATTACAACAGAAGTGGTCAAATTTGGAGGACACAGAGTATTTCCTCCCTACACTTCTTCAACTAGGGTGGTGTGAGATCACCCAAAAACTCTTGACGCTACAGGATATCCTTCTACACCCTTTTTCTTGACATGGATTAGGTGCACATGTTCCATTTTTCCATTTACACTTTTTATTCTAGCATACTTTACATTTGCATACTTTACACAACATTTTTACATATATACATATTTGACTACTTGATCATTTTCTCCTTGTAGGTCCGTTGTATGAGAAACAAGCAATCAAATTGGGGGCAACAACAACAAACAACAATAACAAAACACGATGATACTCACCATACTAACCATGCAAGTACACCACACACATACAATGACTACACATGCATTCTTCCTTAAGTTCACTCTCTCCACATTTTTGATATTTAGAATCCACACTCCTTCATGCTTTATTTTTGTCATTCCATGCTTTTATTCCATCGACATGTTTTCTTCTACACTCTGCACAAATATCGGGTATGCTTATTTATCTACTTTATGTTACTTGAGTTGTTCGCTCACCAACATAAAGTGGGAGAAAATGTAGATACAAATAATACACATTAGACAATATTTTGCCTACTTTTATACTACTATTTAGAAGGTTCTCAAGTGTACAAAGTACTAATTAATCCCACATTTTGGCCATCTTCTTCTTATATTTTATTTCATCTTTCCCGTGTCATTTCCAATACTTATCACCCTATTTTCTAACTTCCCCGAGTTTCTATCCCTAAATCGGGTGCCCTAGGATGTACTAGGGTACCCTGAGGTGCTCGTCCCACCCAGAGCACCTCGTCCGTGTAAAACCTCTTTTGCTCCTTTTTGGGTCACTTATAACCATTGGTCATATTTATCTTTTCCGAGTTGACATTTTCGGGATTAATTACAAAATTAAACTTGAAAGCCATATAAATATAAAGCTTATAAGACCATAATGAGGGTCCTAGGTCATTATATCCTATCACTATTATCACTCCATCTAGGGATGTATCTATTGCATCACTTGCATCCAAATAGTGTCATAGATTCTAGCTAGGATGTCTACATCACACTCATTCTTAGAGGATGATGGATTATATACATTCTATTCTACTATCTACATCATCTATAACTACTATAACTTGCTACTTCACAAAGTACGACCGACACGAGAGCACCTAGGGCATAATTCACACACACTTATCGAAATACAAGTTACATAATTTAGTGCAGCACTTAGCGATAAGTCCACTGGTTTGGCGGTTGAGGTTAGTCCTGAACTCTTCTTATTCTTCTTATGTAGGGCATCATCCAGTTCATTCGGTGAATCCAAAGGTCAACAGATAATCGGGTCTTAGACCTAGTTGCGACACTTCCAAACATAGTTCCTAAGTGTCTTCATAGTTCACAGCTCCCAAAATCTAGACCAGGGCACCCTAGGGTGCCGCAGATGACTCCCGTGCTGTTTCACTTCAGATAGTCCAGATCTACCCTTCGCAGGGTCCTTGAGTGATTATCTACATTGTCGAGTTTCGTTTCTAGATGTGTGACACTTTGTGTGACAATCTCTGTAATCGCTAAGTCATTTAACTTTTCCTCTTGCATATTAGGGTTCCATTACTTATAATACTTCACTTATACTTATTACATATTACTTTAGTTTATTTTACAATGTTTTTAGTCCTCCTATTTAGATCAACATTAGTACCTAGATAGCTAGGTAACACCATATTTTTGTTAATAAAAAACAAATGTAGGTAGAGAGGAATGCAAGTGGATAACAATAATAAAGGCCCAAAGTGTGGCACATGCCACCATTAATTATTCAAGCTTTGTGTGTGTCACCCATCATAAATGATAATATCTTCCAAGCCGTGCCAATCTTCTATATTATTAGAAATTAATTCAACTCTCGGGCCATCAATGCCTCGTTATCTAGATGATCGGCAAGATAGTTGGCCTCCTTATAAACATGATTAATACTCCAGCTATGTAATTTTCCAAGCCGAGAAAAGGATATTGGAGATATAGAAATTAAGGTGCCAAGAAAGGAAGAGCCCTTAGTAATCGTGTGAACAATTACTTACGAATCAAAACTTTAAATTAATTTAAGAAAGAAAGATTCTTATTGAATAAATCAATAATATATATATATATATATATATATATATATATATATATATATATATATATATAATATGTTGGGGCCCATCATATATTCCAATTCCAATGTCCATGACCAACAATGAACAATTAATCCCAGACCTGAAATTATAATTCATCCCGCCTAAATCTGGGAGATTCACGTCCGTGGGGCACGAAAAAAGAAATCCACGGAATTCTTCCATGTGGCATGGGAAAAAGTGGGGGTTTATTATTTAAAATGTTTCAACGGCCCCAAAAATTTCAATGGCCAAGTCATTAAATGCAAACACTGTCACCATGGACCCAAAACTTTATTATTGAATCATTTCATTACTGGGATTGGAGTCTAGGGAATGCCTTTTCCTCGAGGAGGCCTAAAATCCTACCACGTGGCCATCTGATAAGTGAAAACTATCATCCACTAAATGGAATTTGATTAATGACTAAATTTGACGTCTACAAAGTATAGTGAAAGACCTAATCGTTTATAGTGATGTTGACAATTGAAATTTTGTTTCTGGAAGGCATACTGCAACAGAAGGTAGAATAGATTCATAGAAGTTGCAGACCGTGTAAAACTCAAAATTTTCATATTTCCAAGTAAGTGTCATCCTGCATTTGAGTCTTGATTCTTTAAATATTATCTTTTTTATAAGTATCACTATATAAGCCTTCGCTTTCAAATATTTCAATATAAGGGTTGAGAAATTAGGGTTGAGGGTTTACGGAATCCAAAATTCCAAGCATGTCTACTTCCATAAGATCTCAAAGTAAAATTAAATCCCAAATCCCATACGCTAAATCTGCTTAAAAGTAAAACCTCTAGTTTTACTTGATGAATAGATCATGATATTTATGATCTTGTAATTAGCACAAGATCTTCACAAATTAGATACACGTCTGAGATAAAGATGAGGGAAAGTAGATGTTCATACCAATCAAGTAGATATTGTTAGGATTATACCGGTTAATACAGATAAACAAGCATGTAATGAATAATGTAGAAAACATAAAACGAGAAAGGATGTAATAAAACAGACACAAATTTAACGTGGTTCACCCAAAAATGGGCTATGTCCACCGGAAGCATAACCAATCCTTTTATTCGAGTCTAGAAATACTCTTTCTCACAAAGGTTACACGATACAATGAGAATCATACATATTGACCCCTTTTTAGATATTAGGGTTTTTATAATTTTGGAGAAACATGAAAACCACCCGTTAGATTGGTGACCTAATAAGAGGCGGTCCGGATTTAACAATGCATAAATACATATAAATCTGTTGCTTTGGGTGTTGCCCTTGAACCCCCACTGGGCTTGTGGCCCCGGACCTCACAAGGGGCAAAGCCCCCTTGCAATCCCCGTCGCTATTAGGTTCCTGACAACCAACATATATAAGGGTTTAGGTTTGGATAATATGGGGTCTGGATTGGGACATATGTTGTTCCACAAGGTTTTCCCCTACCCTAAATTTGTCAATATATGTGCCCAAAATTACAATGAGACAAAAAAGTATTTTTTCCAAAGGGAAACAAATAAGAACTTTTGTACATTACAGAGCTAAATCTTGGCAATGTGGTGAGGTTTGAAAGAAAATATTTAGGAACTGTCCACATAAACCTAGAAAAAATTTCTAGCGATTATCATGCCACAAATAAAAATACAAAGATGAGTTTTTTACAAAAATTAACATTTGATGTAGAGGTACCAAAAGGGAAGGATTCGTATGTAATTAACATATTTAAACCATGGGTCAGGGATACCATTTCTATGCTAGTATTTTTCCTTGGCTTCAATAGCGATGAGATAGTGGATGAAACCCTCCTAGAAATGGTATACAATATCCATTTCGTTAATCCACCTTGTCAATACAAATTTGTTGGGTACATTGCAAAATCTATGCATAAACAATTATTAACAATCAAAGAAGGCTTCGGCACTAAGATATTTAGGTTTGCTACCTACTCGTGTTATTTAATTCTATGGCGGTTTGTTGGATGGTTTGAAAGTAACAAACTTGTAATTGAGCCCTATTTTTATGAGGTTAAGCCAAACATTATGCGTCTATTAACCGAGTGGACCCCCAAAATAATGATGTATGCTAATAGAGGGACTACAGTCAATTTGTGGATTATTTTTGGGCTCCAATGTATGAAGCGATTCTACAAAAAGTACAATGTTTAGATTGCTTGTGAAATATAGAGATTGCATTCATTTAGGATCAAAAATATAGTTAGCAGATTGGTACTTCACAGATGATTATATTGTGCTAAGGTTTTATGTATAAGGATTATAACCTTACAAATTACCAATATATGTGACAAAGAGAGTTTTTGCCTTGGAATATATACGAGAAAATGGAAAACACAGATAATCTCTATTTTTTTAGCAAAAGAAGAGTATATTTCCTTCATTAATATTCTCATGTGGAGGGTTCACATTTGAAAGAAAATTATTCTATGTGGAGCGAGAAATCTTACATATTTTTAAGTTTGATTTTGACTCTCATTGGTTGTATGACCCATGTGAAGTGATTAAAGAAAGGGTAGTGGCAATCAAGAAATATGCCACTAAAATTCAACATGAAAGAAAACCCTTGCTAGAAAAATTGAAAACCAAGAAATCTTGGGATGAAGTAAACATAACAATGGATGCAATTGTTGTTGAGAAAGGAATTGGTTTTCAAGAGTTGTCAACACAAATTTTTGGATTGCCTCAGCCTCCACAAAAATAGGAAGAGGATTTTCAATCTGCCAAATTTTATGCAAAATATGATAAAAAGTCCTCTAAAAGAATGCCAAAGGAATTACATCATGAATTACAAGAAAAAAATTAGACAAGGTCAAAAATTACTACCTTTTGGTCTATGAGGCAGGACCTAGGCCATCTAGAATCTGTTTCAGAGTATGATTATATTCTAGAAGATGAAGTGTTCAGCAAGATGTGGAATTAAGCGCATCTTGGAGAGGAAACTAGTGATGATGACACTGACTCTGAGGAATTACACACTCCACCTAGAACATATAAACCAAGTTTCGATGAAGGCTTAAAACAAATATATACTACATGAGCAATTATTGTTGAAAATTTGGGTCTTAGTGGTGGTGGTTTGGGTTCAATAGGATAAGGAATTTGGCTTCCACCAAAGGCACAACCTATAAGAGTTTTCGATAGGTCAGACCTTGGAGATTCAACTTTAGAGAAAGGACCACTACATAATACAACATGTACAAGTTTTAATCCAATGCAATTTACTCCAAATTTAAATCCTTAGAAAACAGGTTCAGACCACATGTTGAAAATCCTAGAGGAGAAGTTGGCTATGAATCATTTACTATTGATAATGTTAGTGGTTTTAGTGATGATGGTAGTAGTCAACAGAGTATTGGAAACTTAAAGAGGCCACTAGAGACAATTTAAGTTGTTAGGGCTATTGTCCAACAAGGAAATGAGAAGAGGCAAAAGAAAGAGGAAAACACGGGTAAAATTACTCTTGGCTCAAGGAAACTATGTATAGAAGGCGGTGCTACCACACCTAAATAAACTACCATTCCATAGGTAAATTATCCCCAAACTTCAATTACTCCTTTTCCATTCAAGGTGGAACAGTTCATTCCTACGAACACCTCGGGTTTGATTACCTAGATGAGTTTGACAATAAATATAAAGAGATAAATTAAACAAGAAGAAAATTCTACGAGCTACTAGAAATTCAGATCCAACCACAATAAGGGTATTTCCTATATATAACTTGAGACACGAGATACCTGGAATACATGTATGTTGTGCCAAAAGTTGTAAAACTAGATAATGAAGCTGGTTTCCAGTGACTACGAGGTGACCTCCTTAAAATGTATCTTAAGGTAATGAAACCTTATGATAAAATTAATGTATCGAAAAGGAACAATGATGTGGTTTACACAACATTAATAAAGGAAAAGAGGGAGAACAATAAGTTGAATAATAAGATTCAAAAGTTAGAGGCACACACGGAAAATGAGAAAGCAAAAGGAAAACCGGTAGTTAATAGGAAATGTGAGTTGAGAGGAAGATAAAATCATCTACCTCTATGCGTAGTTTTTTGAATGAACAAGCACATGTAGAACTAGAATAGGTGAAGAAAAAAGTTACAAGAAACAAGTAAGAATGATATATTACAAAAAAACATTGGGAGAATTGAAAGAGGCTTTGAATGAAGAGAAAAAAAAAGGTAAAAAAATGGGAATAGATCCTAGATGATAAGAAAAAACAAAATGAAATATTGCAACAGGGAATTGGTGAAAGTAGAAAAAGAAATATATTCTTCCAACATCAAATTATCTGGATTTCATAAAAAGACATTGATTAACATGACAGATAATTTTTAAGGGAAAATAAACCAAAAAAATTATGATTTGATCGATTGTTTGAATTCATGACTGATCTACAAAGAATCTATGACAAGCTCCATGAATACGTAATAGGTAGCATAAAAGTGATGGCTTTAAGAGAGGATAGAACAAAGAAAATTTTGGAAGATATCTGCAAATTCGTGAACATAGAATTGGCATCTAGAGGAATTCGGAACCAATTTGATGCCTCAATAAAGGTATCATCTATCATTTGAAAGTGTGTGATGTTGGGCGAAACACATGAATTACTAAATACGTGTCAAAGAATGTTACAGGATCTACATGGAAAGGTACAAGAGTTCACAAAGCTTGGTTTTCCAATGCCTTTTGACAATACATACCAATTCATTAAGAAGGATGCATTCCAGAAGAAGATGAAAGAAAAAATGACTCAAGAGAAGGACCGAATTCACGAGAATCGGGATGAGAATTGTTTTTACTTTGTCAAAGCCATTGATAACCTTGTCAGTAAGTTTGCATATAATAGTAGAGGAAAGCTCCACTATCAGTTATGAATTGCTAACAAAGTTACATGTTAGTCACTCTGATTTACAAAAATTACAATTCCAATAGATGAAGAGTGGAGCATGTTATAGAAGATGATATAATTTGTTAAAGTTGTGGAGCATTACAAGTTGAAGTGGCAGTTTGGTTTTTGTTTCTATTATTTGGGAGGAAATCATGGTCATGGATAAAAATAGTAAATTTTCTTATTAATAGACTAGAGTTATCTTTATGTTTATTGTATTAATAAACATGTGATATTTAGGTTGCTTGTGGTTGAAGTAAAATTTTACAAAGAGGTGCACAAGTTAAATATATATGTGCATGGATTTACTCTTTAGTGTATTTAGATCCATTTTGAAAATTGTTCCATTTTTTGCAATGACAATCTTCAATTTTTTCATACAAGGCATGTCTCAAGCAAGTTGAATGAGGAATATTGTTATTTTTAAATTTTCATTTCAGTAATGATTCAAGAAAAGCCACTTATTCTATCTCATAATTAAGCACAAAAACTATTATATGCCTAAAGTATATAATAATGTAAATGCATTGTGATTGAATAGCCAACTAGTTGTGGTGTACGCTTTCTATAAAAGAGATCAACAACATTGTATGTGAAATATATTAAATACTCATCAAAACATGACTTTGTACTATTTTTGCAATCAAAATGGAAATGGAATCAATATGATTATCTTTAGGCACATGTAAGTTTGGGGTGAGCAATAATCTTGTTTTGAGATTCGAACAATGTACTTAATATTTGAATATATTAGCTATTACATGAACATTTATATAATGGGATATCCATAAATGGAAGCTTCTAACTTAATGGACCTAGATCATCTCTATCATTTGATTCACGGATCTCTCCGAGACTAACTCTCTCTTTCTTGATTGTCAATTGCTGCAATAGGGTCATCTGTTGTATTTGTGCCATTTTTCAGCCCCTCTCCTTTCGATGTCGACTTCCATACTTTTGCAAAGCTCCGTCATAGGGAATGTTATCCACTTTGTACCATGATGTATAAATTATCAAACAATTTTCCAAAAAAATTCAAGCTTGTTTCACAATTTTAACTTTATAAAGGCCAAGGCACTTGAAAATTCTCTCATCTTCAATGAAACCCAATATCATTGTTTGACATAGATCAACAATGAGAAAAAATCAGACATGGTTTTTGTAAAATAGTACTCACCCAAATATTTTCCATAGCCGGGTTATTGCTCCACACTCTAAGGGATTATTCAAATCTTTGAATTGTGGCATCATTGTAGTGGAAAATTCATGAGATTGAGAAATCAAACTGTCCTTGATTAAAATACCTATAATATTCAATCCATTGATATTAACGAGCTTACAAAAATGTTGAATCAATGTAGTCAACCTCTTGAAGTAGTCTTCTTGCATATGTATTTCATTTTGGACAGGATTCCAAAAGGTCGATTTACCATAGCCATTACTTCAAGTAAAGCATCCATTCTAAATTACTCCCTTATTTCCTCTAGTAGGGACACAAAAATTTCTCTTAACCTCACCCTTGTTGATGATACAATGTTATCAAACAAGAGCCTGTGACTTTTGCCTCCTCAACCTTATCGGCTAGTAGTTTAAATATGTACATTGGTATCTCATATCCACATACATAGGCACATACTTCCCCAAACAAATTGAGCTTCAAAAAGCTACTTGCATTTCCAATCTTTATCAAATCATTCCAATAATCAAATGTTGGACTGTAAAAGTAGTTTCATTGAGATACAAATATTCTATTGTCATACAAACTCGTTTCCTCAAACTAGAAAAATCAACAATATAGATAATTCTTTCCTGTGCTTGTTTAATTAAACGATGAATTTCCTCCAACATATGAAGGAGACCACACAACATCAGCAATTATTCTATATTAGTCAAACAATGTATCAAATCTCGGGCCTTGTCCACTTCCATGTGATTATGCCACATCACTCTTAATAAGGATTAATACTCTTTGTACACCCTACGAACCGGTTGGTACAATGATATCCACCTAGTGTCGACATATTTTAACATTTTATGCCCATTTTTTAGTCCTTCTAGAAATATTTGGAATTCCATAAACCTTTTAGGAATACGACAAAAATAATCATGCACCTCTTGAACAAGATCTTCAAATTTTGCTACTGAGTTTAAATTTTCCAACTATTCTATAAGCTAGGTTCAATCTATGAGCCATACAATAAATGGAAATCATATAAGGTAAATGAGATGTTTGGAGTCTCACACATAGGAAATTACAATGACCTTGCATTACTGATTCTCCATTTACCCTAAAACATACCAACTTTGATGCAATTACAAGATCATCCATGTCACCGATCTCCTTCAAAAAAATTATCACCAACTCACAAAGGTTTTCAGCATTGGATTTATCTCTCATCTTGTGAATGGAAAGTAAGTGAGGTTGTCTCACAAAATTCTCAACAGTATACACATGCATACAGACCCAAGAAGTATTATTTACTGTTGTAACCTCATCAATAGACAAATATATGTATCGTGCGAGACTTCGCTTTTCTTTCAAGTCTTCTTTCTCAACCATAACTAGGCATTTTCCCAATCCCAACCACTACTTTCTAACCAAAGTGAAAATGAGGAAAGTGTGGGACACCAAAGAAAGAAAACATCTTCTTTTTTCGGAAAATCTGTTATAGGATGACCTCTTTTCAAATGTGAAAAATAGTAGTTATTTGAACTATTTAATCCAAAAGATGATTTTAAGCGATCTTGTTGAATTGAGAGGTAATTGTCCCTCAATTCACTAAAAATATTCTTTCATTTCTCTTATGCTCTTCAAATTATTTTTCATACCTAATATGTAAAAAATCATCCACATTTTTCCATTTGGAAACATTCTTCTCAATGTCATCTACAATTATCTTTTCATATATCTTTCGTACATGTTTCTCAATAGTATCGACTTAAGTTGCATTTTCTTGTCCCTACCCAATCTCCGATACAGATTATACATTTGCATTCTTTTGGAGGTTCATATTTATTCTCTTTTCAACAGGTTTAATAAATGGAAACTTGGAAACCCACTCTAACCTAAAACTCCTTCCTAAGTCCCATTTTATTTCCTTTCTCTTTCTTCCAGAAATAGGTGTCTGTGAGTCTTTGCCTTAGTGTAACTTATTCTTCGTTGACTACCACTACGGAATTTTCACCTCCAACATTAACATGGGCACCGACAAGTGATGCGGTGTCATATTCATTCAATTGGGTAGGTAGTACATTGTCAAAATCAACATCATTCAATAGAATATCTTGAGGGGAGGAATTTCATTGTTGTCATTGTGACAACACAAAAAAATAAAAAATGAACACATTCTCATTTCAAGTTTCATTTTGAATTTAATCATTATCCCTTGATTGTGATGGTCTATTTGGAGAAGGATGGGTTTCCTTAGATGGTTTCTCAAAATAAAATTTTATTTTTTCGAATACCAGTACCCGACTAGCAGAGGGGTTGGAATAACATTTTTGCTGAGGTTGAGCTTCCCTTTTTAGGTGCCATTTTGTTGAATCGGTGAATTATATAGATTGAAAGAAAAAAGATACAACGTGTTAGACTAAATGATATTGATATGTGTATAGACATTCAACATGAGAAATATGTATAAAGAAAAATAATGTTGTGTCAATTAACATGTACTACTTTTTGCAAGAGTATTACATTAGTATAATAAGAGTTAGAGCATACATCAAGAAAACTGAATATGTATCAAAGATTTGGGAAGAGAACAAGCAATTCAAAATTTTAAATGATTTTTGAGTAGCTAAAGACAATCTAATGATAAGACACTCTAGTGATAAGAAGTCTTTGTTGTAGCTAATCAAACACGAAATAGGTAATCTCAAGGTCATGCTCGATTTGAAATCAAAGTATAGTATGTATCTTCTTGTGAAGGACTCTGAGTTCATTTATTCATCCAAGGTATGATATGTCTTTATTTGATTGATGAAGGAGTCTCGATGAATGAGATATGTCATAATGTATAGAGGTTTTCATGTTGTATAGAGGTTCTAAATGTTGTCATCAAGCTAAATAAGGTGTGCATCTTCTCATGAAGAAATCATTGATTCATCAAAGGTATGACGTTTGTCATAATCTAATTACCAAGAGTGTTCATCATTTCAAAGGAGTTGAGATAGAATATATGGTCTTCCATCTATGACTCATTGTGGTATGAGACTTGTGAATTCAAGGTTGAGAACATATGCATGTTTTTGGCTTGACAATGAAATGTCAATGTGTAAAAGCTAGCTAAAGTATCATTATTCTTGAGAGAAGCTTGAATTATTTGATATTATGTTTCACATATGATACAATCATGATAAGGTTATTCTTCGTATATCATCGTGTTCCTACTTGGAAAAAATGAATTCAAAAAAATTGAATGATGCAAGAGTTAAAAATATCCTCGGATGTTGATGTTTTTACTTTATATTAAATATTATAGACATTTTTCTGGACTATGACAAGGACAAGAAAATATGTCGAAGAGTGATCCCACTTCTACAATATTCATGGAGGAAGAAGAGGTGGTGTAAACCCCTACATTCTCTTTAGGAAAATTATTGTTGTGAAGAGATAGATTCCAACTTTGCCTCAACATTAATAAAAGTGAATTAGTATTACTATACAGTTTCTGATGGATTTATAACAAAATTATTTCACAAGAAGTGTTAGAAGTGAATGTGAAGATAAAGAAAGCATTTTGTGATCCTCAGATTATTCAAGGAAATCCATACTTGGATTACATTCAATACATTATGTTTCCATGGTTCAAAAAGTTTGAAGTACATAGTAGTGAGGAAAATGGTGGTAACAAGAAGCATGCTTGTGAAAATATGTATGTACTTTTCCCACCACTTCTATTTTTGTCTTTTGTTTTCCAAATGCTAATTATCTAGATTTTGGTTCATTGTTGTAACTTTTTCCCTTTTACATTTCTTGAATTTTTCATTTTGGACATCTTTGTATGGTCTCTATTTCATACATTATTATTTGTTAGCATTCTGTTAACCTCCCATTCCCAAAAAAACCTCCTAACAAACGTGAAGCTCATGGAATGAGCTGCGGTTGATATGTTTTCAGGTTCGGAGTGGGTCTCGGCTCCCAAAGGTCTATGCCACATGTCGCCATTCTATTATCTCTCCCAGGAAATTCCCTAGTGAAATTGAAACCTATGGAATGTATGACATGTTAGATATCCTTTGGGTCCAATGTGGGATGAGGCGGTGACAATGACGACAATGATAAACATTCATGGTATTCGTCATGGAATAAATGGAAAGTGAAACCATAGATATGTATATATAATATATATACTACGTGAAGAGAGAACATTAACAAAAAGATTCAAATAAGATACACTTTGGAAAAAAGGACTATACGAGCAACAACTCATGGAGATGTAAGAAGTGATTTTAAATTATATATATATATATATACATAGAATCTACATGTATCTACGATAAGAAAACTAGTTATGATTCTCTACAAGTGGAGGAATATTCTAGATGACATAAACAATTATAGTGGTTATGAAGATGAGGATTTTTAGGATTTGTAATAACTTACATAAGTAGAATCGAGATAAAGAAATACGACATGAAAGAAAGTATGTCTCAAATAGACCGAGGAAACACTGTAGTTAGTGCTTCTAGGATGTAAACTATGAACACACTAGCCAAGTCCTAGCAAGACCTAGATTTATTTGAAATTTTGTACGCAAATTGCAATATGCCAATTCGCTAAATCCCTTTCTACTATTTCACAAATATGAAAATTGGAAAATTGTAGGAGAACATCACCTCTATGTATATATTGGGAAAATTTCGGGAATGTTTTCTTGGCCAAATAAGGTTCTGTAGATTTCTTAGTGAAACATTAATGTTTTCAAATCCCGACGCGTCGATTTCTTGGTGAAACATTAATGTTTTCAAATCCTGACGCGTTGATTTATTAGCAAAACATTAATTTTTTTAAATCCCTACGTGTCAATTTCTTGGCAAAACATAAATGTTTTCAAATCCCAATGCAATGATCACGTGATGATTTAATATAAAAATATACATTATGATTGGAAATTCCTTGATGATTTAGATGGGATAGCCTTTTTATGGGATTTTTGGCGAAACACAGGTACTGCTTGTTGTTGATGTATTATTCACCAAAATCAAATTCTCGAAATTCTACTATTTGCCTAACTACGAATATTCATCACTAAAATTTTCCCTGAAGAAGATAAATAAGGATAGGGGCACCCCGAAGGGACAGAAGTGCCTCGAGCTCTTCTATCCTAACTAGGTGCTAGTGTCTAAGGCCATAAAAGATAAATTAGTCAAGTCTTGGCACATTGTGATATGTATAAGACCAAGTAAAGTGTAAGATATAAAAACGTAATGCCCAAAAGGATTTGTCAACCACTAGTTTTCTTTCTTAGGAATCATGTATACATTAGTATTATTTAGGACCTATAAATGTACCCAAGTGCATAGATTTTGTGTCTATATTTTCCCCCACTTTATGTTTTTGAGTGAATAATCAATAGCATAAAGTAGATAGAATATGTGTACCTTGTAATCCTATATAGAAGAGTATTTTCGATAATGTGTTGAGTGGAAAAGTGAAGCGTGAAGTGAGTGTAATGTGAAGTATGGAAACTAGGAAAGGGAGGTGGACTTTGGGTGACTTGTATGCATAGTAGTGTGTTGTTAGATCTTGTGCTTGTTGATGTGAGCTACTTCTTGTTGCATATAAGGACATATTTTCAAAAGAAAGCCAAGAAAGTAGTCAAATCTCGTGTATGAAAATCAAATTAATGTATGTATATGTAAATAAAAATGTGTGTAAAAGGAAAGAGTGCACCGGATATATGAGAGAATAAAGGATATAAAGTTGTCTTATTTACTCTAGAGATGATGAGGATTTGAGTGTCCTGCCACTAAGGATAAGGTTTTGGGTGATCTCACACCAAGAGCAAGTTTTTTCAGCGATCTTACGACAAGAAAAGAGTATTGGGGAGAGAGGTCTATTTTTATCTCCTTCCATGATGTTTCTCAAATGATAAGTTCTACTATAGATTGGAACATCCTGATCTGTGTCAATTATGAATCGATTGAATGAATTTTGTAACTAAAGGTAAATGCCTTATACTAGAAAACTATACTTGTAAACTACTGGAAATTGTGTTGAACTGAGAAATTGTCTATTTTTACCCCCAAGACACAAGCGCCTAGGTGGGACATAAGCACCCACCGTTCTTGTCTAATACTAGGTGCTAGTGTCTAGCTCTATGTTTTTATCCAAGTCTGATTTTGGACTACTTTGTGGACTTTGTGTGCCTTTGTCAATTATGTATTGTGTTGTTATGTTATGGAGCTCTAATTTTTATAAGGGTGATTTTTTCACCCAATAGATGCCCCATTGTTTTTGGTGCATGTGATGATTATAGGAGGATGTGTCCCAAGGAGGGGACGTGAAACTGATATGCCTGCTATATATTGGATACCTATAAGAGGTAGGAGATGTGCATGGTAAAAACTAAGGAACGTGAAAATAATGTAGGCTAGAAACAAGTGATAGAGTAAAAGAGCTAGCATGCAATGGAATATAATGTAACAAGCAATTATAAAGATAAGAGGTACCACAAAAATTGGGTTACATACATGGACATCGCTCACAATTTCACAAGATAATCAAGGACAAAGCAGCCATAAGAAAACAATGATCAAGCACGATATAGGGCATAGCCCAAAAAATATTGTAGACACCTAAAATCCGCTTACGCAGGATTTAATGCTAAGATTTCACTAATTATCCTCTTTCTCGTCATTTCCATAATAATTAGCATTTTTCTACTAATTAGCTAATGTTCCTCTTCATATTCGTTAATTAACGACCTTACGTTAATTAATTAGCCTTCCTATCATTAAGGATGTTGATTAATGAACTTTTGTTAATTAATATCCACTTCTACTTGGGTTAATTAATTATTATTAATTAATTACGCTCGTAACTCTAAATCAATAAATTACCATTTATTGGATCAAATTCCTCTCTTACATCTCACAAATCATACTAATTTTCCTCTAATTAGCTTCTATAAGCTTACCTCTACATATTAATTAAACACCTTTGATTAATTAAAACATTCCCAACTCCCATGACTTACTAATGACAAATTAAACTCTTATAAATCAAGATTACCTTTTATAAAACAACTTTAATCATTCATAATCTTGTTTTACTTTTATCCCGCATTCATCAATTTACTAGTCTTGCCTCTTCGTAAGCTATATAAAGAACCCTCCTTCTTACCTTTCTTCTTGCACCATGCTTTGAATAGTGAAAACTATAAGCATTTTGATCTTGAGTCATTCTCCATGGTTGGAAATAGCTTATCCATCTTGCATCCTTTCACTCAAAATTGAGTAATATGGGAAGATCCAAAATGACCTTGTAGCCATTCTTGGTGAACTTCTGCTCTCAATCCTTGAGATCAAGCAACAATCCACTTTGATTGCTTATGTTCTTCATAGGTTCATAGTTTAAGTTAGCAATCATAGAGAGTATGAAATAGCTTAGAATGTAGTTTCATTTATGCATTGAAGAAGTATTTCCTTTAAACCTTTATCTTGATGGTTCATTGTTTAATTAACAGTTATTTTTAAAACTACGTATATATTAGTTTAAATTTATAGCTTAGTTAATTATACATGAGCACATACTGGCAGTGTGGCATGCCCGATGGGACTTACTCTAGTGTACTTTGCACTTAATTTCAAAAAAATTAGTTATGTTTCAATTTGGGTTACTAACCCTCTTTTGCACATGTTGATCTAACTTGTTTTGTTGAGTTTACATGTGTTGAGTCTTCCTTGTAGGTATAAAGGAGGAGAAGTGCTGTCAAAATTAGATCTTGATGGGAAAAATTTAAGATTTCTCCATGTTTTCATGTTTAGAGCTTCATTTTTCAACATTCTACATGTTAGTTTTGTCAATTTCTTGAAAATCTTAAATTCTTGAGCATGTAGGTTAGTGTTTTATAGTGTTGAATATTCTATTTACATATTAATGTGGTGAGTTACTTATGTCAAAATTAAATATTGGTGAGAAAATTTCAAGATTTCTCCATGTTTTCATTTTTAGGATTATTTTTTCATCATTCTACATGCTAGTTTTGTCAATTTCTTGAAAATGTTAAGTTGTTGATCATGAATGTTAATGTTTGATAGAGTTGAGTCTTCTAATCACATAATAATGTAATGGAGTGTTGTCAAAGTTGAATCTTGGTTGGAACAATTTGACCTTTTTGCAGGTTAAGGGACATTTTTTCACATTGTTTGAGTACATGTTATGTGCATGCCCGTGAGCATAAGAGCATATGCGTAAATCCTTTTCTCAAGACCATAACGCTTTTCCGAACTCGAAATGAATTCATTTTTTTTTTGCGTTGGAAAGGTATTGAAGTGAACTATGCAATGAAAACATAAATTTGGGATTTATACTTACAAAAATTTCAAGTTTTCCCTTTATTATAAAACTGGTCATTTTCTAACATGTTTAATATTTTGATGAATGTTGTATTTCTATGTTTTATCTTGGATTTAGACCAAAGCTTGTGTATGATATTATCTTGCAAATTTTGGTGATCTTGAGAATTAAAAACAACTTTTACCTATATCATTTTAACATTTGGATTAACTTGGAAATTTGATTATTCATTTTGTTTAAGGGAATGAACCTTTACAAAGTTTTTTTATGGTCATTTGATTTGAATTTTTCCATTTCTATCTAGTTAGGCTAAATTTTGTGTATGCTCTTCTCTTACATCTTAAGGTGATCTTGAGAATAAAAAGTAACTTTATTCTTCATTTTCTAACATTTAGTTAATTGGAAACTTCATCTTTCATTTTTGGTTTAAGGAATGAACATTTATCGAATTTTTGTATGGTTCATTAATTGCAAAAGATTTCCTTTAATTTTTATTTGGATTATTTGTTGTGCATGCTCTTCTCTTGCATCCTTGGATGATCTTGAGAATCAAAAACAACTATTAATCCCTTTTAAATAATATGATTTTCTTGGAGAACTACTAATTCTTGAGTGCGGGACCTAAAATGTTTGTCAAAGAAAGGAGTTCAAAACAAATGTTTCTAACTACACGTGTGTTACAGGTTTCAAAATGGAAAACGAATAAACCACATTAAGTCTAAAAAAAAAAAACACTACATTCAAAACACTTGATTTGCAAGTTCGGATAAGGGTATGCCCCATCTCGCTTAAAACTAGGACATAACCCCTTTGACATAAGACTTAAGCTACAACAATGGGGGTGGTCCTAGGAACCCCAAAGTAGTCCACACAAGAGGGAACCTTGTGGATGAAATGGGAAGTGCTCCACACACCTACTTGACTAGTATACATATGAGATTTAATGTCAAAGTTATCTGTATCGTGACCCTAGTGAGAGTACATGATGGACGCATTTATTGCCCACTGTGCTTGAAGGGGGTAAAGTAAATCCAAGATAATCCTTGGGAAACCTTGGCAAACCAAGCTTGCTCTTAGATAAATTTTGACACCTAGTTGAGTGAACCACCTAGGAAGCTATCTTTGACCAGAGCCAACTTTGACCATTTCAAAACTAATTTGAGTTGAGATTCATTATTCATCATGAAACATGTGAAGCGTTACTTTTTCTTAGTTTTTCACTCGCCCTAAGGTGAGGCAAAAATATGCCAAGTGAGGCAAACATTCCCCCAAATTATCTACTTCCTTCACTTTATTTTGACACTTTGTTGATCAGAAGAAGAGTGACTACCCTTGTGTTGCTAATTGATTGTATTCGCCACTTTTGTGTCCATTTACGCTCATCCATGTTTGCGGCTGAGTTGTTAAACGTATAAAGTGCGTGGAGATGTTTTCATATCATTGGTAGCATTTTTGATCTTGATACCCAAGTCAAGATTGTCAATCGTAGTTAGGTGTGATTCATCATCTTGATTCTCCTTTGAATTGTTATCTTTCTTGTATTGTATTGCAATATTTTTTATACTTACGTCTTATTTCTTGCAAACTTGGCCTAAGTGTCTAGATTGTAATGTTTTCAAATCCTTGCGTGTCAATTTCTTGGTGAAACATTAATGTTTTCAAATCCCAGTGTAATGATTACACAATGATTTAATAAAAATATATACATTGGGACCGAAATTCCTAGCGATTCGAGATGGGATAGATTTTTTTGGGATTTTTGGGTGAAACCTAGGTATTTTCATTTTTGTAGTATTCGATAAAATAAAATTCTCATAATTCTATTATTCACAAAACTATGAATATTCGTTGCTAAAATTTTCCCCGAAGAAGATAAAGAAGGACATGGGTACCCGAGAAGGGACATGAGCACCTGTGGCTCTTCTATCCTAACTAGGTGCTAGTGTCCGAGGCCATAAAAGATAAATCACCAAGTGTTGATAGAGTTGTAATATGTGTAAGACTAGTAAAGTGTAAGATATAAAACAAAAGGCCCAAAAGGAGTTTTCAACCACTAGTTTCATTACTTAGGAATCATGTATAAATTATTATTCTTTAGGACCTATATATGTACCCAAGTGCATAGATTTTGTGTCTATATTTTCCACCACTTTATGTTGTTAAGTGAATAATTGATAACATAAAGTAGATAAAAGATGTGTACCTTGTAATCCTATAGAGAAGAGTGTTTTCGATAGCGTGTTGAGTGGACAAGTGAAGCGTGAAGTGATCGTAATGTGAAGCATGGAAACTAGAAAAGGGAGGTGTACTATATGGGTGACTTGTATGCATAGTAGTGTGTTGTTAGATCTTGTGCTCGTTGATGTGAGCTACTTCTTGTTGCGTATAAGGATAGATTTGTAAAAGAAAACCAAGAAAGTATTCAAATTTCGTGTATGAAAATCGTAGTAATGTATGTATAAGTAAGTAAAAATGTGTGTAAAAGGAAAGAGTGCACCGGATGTATGATGAATAAAACATATAAAGTTTTCCTATTTACTCGGAGATGTTGAGGATTTGAGGGTCCTACCACTAAGGATAAGGTTTTGGGTGATCTCATGCCAAGAGTGAGTTTTTTTGGGTGATCTCACGCCAAGATAAGAGTGTTGGGGAGAGAGATCTATTTTTATCTCCTTCCATGATGCTTCTCAAATGATAAGTTCCACTATAGATTGGCATCTTAATTTGTAACCAAATTGTGATTGATTGAATGAATTTTGTAACTAAAGGTAAATGCCTTATACTTTGACAACTATACTTTGTAAACTACTTGAAATTGTTTTGAGCAGAGAAACTGTCTATTTTTACCCCCGAGACACAAATGCCTGTGGGAAAAAATCTCCCACCATACCTATCTCGATCTTGGGTGCTAGTGTCGCTTCTATGTTTTTATCCAAGTTTGATTCTGGACCACTTTGTGATCTGTGTGCCTTTGTCAATTATGTATTGTGTTTTTCTGTTACGAGCTCGATTTTTGTAAGGTTGATTTTTTCACCCAATAGATGTCCTCCTCGTTTTGGGTGCATGTGATGATTGTAGGAGGATATGGCCCATGGGAGGGGACCTGAAACCGATATGCCTGCTATAGATTAGATACTTGTAGGGGTAGGGGATGTGCATGGAAAGAAACAAGGCACATGAAAATAATGTAGGCTAGAAACAATTGTTAGTGTAAAAGACCTAAGCATGCAATGAATACAATGTAACAAGAAATTATGAAGATAAGAGGTACCGTAAAAGTGGGTTGCATACATAGGACATCGCTCAAAATTTCATAAGACAATAAAGGCCAAAGCAGCCATAAGAAAAAAATGATCAAGTATGATATAGGGCATAGCCCACAAATAATAGTTTAGACACCTAAAATCAGCTTATGCAAGATTTAATGCTAATATTACACTAATTATCCTCTTTCTCATCATTTACGTAATAATTAGCACTTTTCCGCTATGTAGCTAACGCTTCTTTTCATATTCGTTAATTAACGACCTTACGTTTTTTTTTTTTATTATTGGCAAATAGTTTTTTGAAAGGGACTATACCCTTGTACAAAGATGACTCGAAGCGAGATGTGCCCAAGCAAGCAAAAGATCAAAAGGTCAAAAACAACAAGGGCGCAAAGGTGAATAGAACCTACTAAGGACAAAGACTAAAACCCGCAAAGCCCAAAAAGAGAACAACAAAAGAACAGCCGATGGGAACAATTACAACCAACCTAAGTGCCCTGCAAGCGCACCCCCCTTCCACGAAAACCGCGGAAAGATTTTCTACAAACAAAGGTTCTAGCCCACCATGTTTTCGTCATCCACGTCGAGAACCTCCTCTAAATTACCATTTAAAACAGAATTTGAAACCCTCGCCTCACTTTTACTGTCCATCTTCCTTCTGCAACGGTTCAAATCCGCATTTAAAGGTCTTTGTTTATGAGCTTTCATAGATTTACTATGTCGGTTCACTTCCCGCGTGGCAGTCTCCAAATCTGCCGTAATTAAATCTGTTTCTGACCCAGTCTCCCATTCGGAAGATTCACTATCTACCTTGTTTGACTCGTGAACAGTTTTGAATGGAATTTCCCGCGTCTTCCACGCCGTAGCAGCCTGTCCCACGCGTGCAGAGAGGTCGCCATGCGAAGCCGCGAGTAGAGCCATTTCGGACTGGTTAGTTCCGCCATCGTTGCAATTTCCTGTGCGTAATGTGTCAGGGATCTCTCCTTCGAAGATCCGCACCTCCTCTCTGCTGTTTTTCCTGCCTATTTCATCCACTGTCTCCGTGGAGCACTTGCATAGTTTGGCTTGGAAGTTGACCTTCCAACATTTGGGACAAACCAAACCTTACGTTAATTAATTATCCTTCTTATCATTAAGGATGTCAATTAAAGACCTTTTGTTAATTAATATCCACTTCTACTTGGGTTAATTAATTATTATTAATTAATTACACTCAACTCTAAATCAATAAATTACCTTTTATTGATCAAATTCATCTCTTTCATCTCGTAAATTATACTAATTTTCCTCTAATTAGCTTCTATAAGCTTACCTATGCCTATTAATTAATCAGCTTTGATTAATTAAAACATCCCCAACTCCCATGACTTACTAATGAAAATTAATCTCTTCTAAATCAAGATTACCTTTTATAAAGCAAATTTATCCATTCATAATCTTGTTTTACTTTTATCCCACATTCAACAATTTGCTAGCCTTGCCTCTTCAGAAAGCTATATAAAGAATCCTCCTTCTTACCTTTCTTTTTGCACCATGCTTTAAATAGTGAAAAATATAAGCATTTTGATCTTGAGCCATTCTCCATGGTTGGAAATAGCTTCTCCATTTTGCATCCTTTCACTCAAAATTGAGTAATATGGGAAGATCCAAAATGGCCTTGTAACCATTCTTGGTGAGATTCCATTCTCAATCCTTGAGATCAAGCAACAATCCACTTTTATTTCTTATGTTCTTCATAGGTTCATAGTTTAAGTTAGCAATCATAGAGAGTAGGAAATAACTTAGCATGTAGTTTCATTTATGCATTGAAGAAACATTTCCTTTAAGCTCTTATCTTGATGGTTCATTATTTGATTAACTTTTATTTTTGAAGCTATGTAGATATTAGTTTAAATTTATAGCTTAGTTAATTATACATGAGAACATATGGCATGCCCAGTGGGACTTACTCCATTGTCTTTTGCACTTAATTTTAAGTTTTTGTAGTTATGTTTCAATTTTGGTTACTAACCCCTCTTTTGCACATGTTGATCTAACTTGTTTTTCTTAACTTGTTTTTTCAAGTTTGCATGTGTTGATTCTTCCTTGTATGTATAAAGGAGATGAAGTTCTATTAAAATTAGATCTTGATGGCAAAATTTCAATATTTCTCCATGTTTTCATGTTTAGAACTTCATTTTTCAACATTCTACATGATAGTTTTGTCAATTTCTTGAAAATCTTAAATTCTTGAGCATGTAGGTTAGTGTTTGATAGTGATGAGTCTTCTGTTTACATATCAATGTGGTGGGTTGCTGTCAAAACTAAATCTTGGTGAGAAAATTTCAAGATTTCTTCATTTTTTCATTTTTAGGGCTTACATTTTTATCATTCTACATTCTAGTTTTGTTAGTTTCTTGAAAATGTTAAGTTTTTGATCGTGAATGTTAATGTTTGATAGCGTTGTGTCTTCTACTAATATAATAACGTAATGGGTTTTTGTCAAAATTGAATCTTGGTTGGAATACTTTTACCTTTTTGCAGATTAAGGTACATTTTTTTCACATTTTTGTAGTACATGTTAAGTGCATACCCCGAGCATAAGAGTCTATGTGTAACCCATCTTCCGAAGGCTATAACGTTTACTCTCGAACTCAAAATGACTCCATTTTTTTGCATTGGAAAGGTATTGAAGTGAAATGTGCAATGAAAACATAAATTTGTGATTTATCCTTACAAAAATTGAAGGTTTCCTTTTAATATAAAATTGGTCATTTTCTAACAAGTCTAATGTTTTGATGAATGTTGTATTTCCCTGCTTTACTTGATTTGGACCAAAGATTGTATATGGTCTTATCTTGCACCTTTTGGTGATCTTGAGAATCAAAAACAACTTTGATCTCTATTTTTTAGCATTTGGATTAACTTAGAAATTTGATTATTTAGTTTGCTTAAGGGAATGAACCTTTTACAAATCTCTTTTTTATGGTCCTTTGATTTTAAGTTTTCTATTTCTATTTAGTTGGGATAAATTTTGTGTATGCTCTTCTCTTGCACCTTAGGGTGATCTTGATAATAAAAAGAAACTTTAGTCTTCATTTTCTAATATTTGGTGATCCATAGGGATCCGTAAAAACACACCAATTCAAATAGTTTCATCAAAGACTCAAGAAGAAGAAACAAGAAAAATGAATGAAATGAGGTAAATGGAGGTTTTGGAAGGAACCGCCACCCTAAAAGGGAGGAGGTCTCAGAAACCTCCACCCACCTGGGCGGCGGTCTTGAGACCGCTGGTCTGCTCAGGGTGGCGGTCCTGTCACTTTCAAACAGAAAAGAAGAATGGAACGTGAATGGACGCGAATTTGAAGCACCCATCTGTCTCTTCCTTCCATGCCCTTTCACATCCTCTAGTGCATGGGAGGACATGGGAAGGCCTATAAATGCATGAAAGGAGAAAGAGAATATCATTCGAAGATCCAGAGAGATCAAGAAGTAGAGTTTAATGAGAGTAATGAGAAATATCTTCTTGTTGGAATCGAATTATAGGAGCAAGGTGTAGAAACAAAGCAAGAAAGTAATTGGAGAGAAGTTTTACATTGTTGCTTCTTTTCATACTTATTGTAATCTTTAATTGTCTATATTAGACCAATAAAAGTGGGAAGAAAGAGAAATTTCCCTTCCCGACGGGTTTTCCTCTTTGAAGGTTTCCAGGATAAAATTGTTGGTGTTGAAGTTTGAATTATTTCCTTCTCTGCAATTTCCTTTCTATAACACTAGATAATCAATCACGAAGCTCTAATTTTCAAGCAAATCTGTCATTTTCCAAAGTTGAAATTATAACAACATAGTTGTGTGATTCATAGAGTTCCAAAGTAGAAGTTTTCGGATCATTTGGTTAATTGGAAACTTCATCTTTCATTTTTGGTTTAAGGGAATGACCATTTATCAATATTTTTGTATGATTCATTAATTGCAAAGATTTCCTTTATTTTTAGCTGGATTATTTTTTGTGTATGATATTCTATTGCATCCTTGGATGATCTTGAGAATCAAAAGAAACTATTAATCCTATTTTAAATAATTAAATTTTCTTGAGAACTACTAATGCTTGAGTGCATGACCTAAAAATGTTTGTCAAAGAAAGGGGTTCAAACAAAATTTTCTAACTACATGTGTGTTTCAAGTTTCCAAATGAAAATGACTAAACCACATTAAGTCTAAAATATAAAAACACACCAAATTCAAAACACTTGATTTGCAAGTTCAAATTATGGTACGCCCCATCCGCTTAAAACTAGGACATAACCCCTTTGGCATAAGCCTTAAGCTATAACAATAAGGGTGGCCCTAGGAACCCCAAAGTAGTCCACACAAGAGGGAACCTTGTGGATGAAATGAGAAGTTCTCCGCATACCTACTTGACTAGTATACACGTGAGATTTAGTGTCAAAGTTATCTGTATCGTGACCCCAGTGAGAGTACACGATGGACGCATTTATTGCCCACTATGCTTGAAGGGGGTAAAGTAAAGCCGGGATAATCCTTGAGAAACCTTGGCAAACTGAACTCTCTCTTAGATAAATTTTGACACCTAGTTGAGTGAACCACATAGGAAGCTATCTTTGACTAGGAGCCAAATTTGACCATTTCAAAACTAATTTGAGTTTAGAGTCATTATTCATCACGAAATGTGTGAAGCGTTACTTTTGCTTAGTTTTTCACTCACCCTAAGGCGAGACAAAAATCTGCCAAAGTGAGGCCAAAAATTTTCACCCCCAATTGATCTACTTCCTTCACTTTCTTTTGACACTTTGTTGATTAGAAGAAGAGTGACTACCCTTGTGTTGCTAATTGATTGTATTTTCCACTTTTGTGTTCGTTTATGCTCATCCATGTTTTAGAATCGAGTTGTTAAATGTCTAAAGTGCATGGACAAGTTTTCATATCATTGGTAGTATTTTTATCTTGATACCCAAGTCAATATCGTCAATCATAGTTAGGTGTGATTCATCATCTTGATTCTCCTTTGAATTTTTATCTTGCTTGTATCGTATCGCAACAATTTTGATACTTCTTGTTTCTTGCAAACTTGACCTAAGTGTCTAGATTGTAACATTACGCTATGTGCATCGTAACAATTCCTTGGTATACTCTAGCCTTGGTTTTCTTTCAAACATTACCTTGATTTTGAAAGGTGTTGTTGTTACCTTTGTGTGCATCGTGTCAATATTATTTCGATACTAATACCTTACTTTTTGTAAAGTTTGGTTAACGTATCTTAATGGTATTTTTGCATCGTTCATATTTATAACTCCCACTTTTTAAGATATAGGTCTTGATTGGACTTAAACTTGCTTTTAGTATACCTTGCTTGGAAATCGTATCAACCTTTTGTTATTACTTATGTCTTGTTCATTTTTTAACTTGGCATAAGTGGTTACGTGTCAAACTATTAACTGTTCGGATGCTTAGGAAGTACTCCATTTGAATAATTGGTTTACCAACAACTTTTTGTGATTATGTCTCATTTTTCACATCGACTTATCCATTTTGGACAATCACTTTGATCCATTGATTCTTTATCATTCATTATTCTTTGGTCATTAATTTGGATTTGTGTTTTGAACTCACGTGATTGTTCCTTGTGTTTATCCGCCTTATAAACTCATTTATAGGACAATCCTTTGGGTATTTGATCCTCTTGATCTTCTTGTTTTTGCCTAAGTTCATGATCATTTTTGAACACATCTTTCAAACCTTGGCAAAAACATTTCCTATCAAGCAAATTTTGCATCAATCAAACATAGGAAATATTTCCTTTGTATCCTTTATGTTGCTAAAATTTTGATCAATCCTTTGACATTTACGCCTCCAAACCTTGTTAGATTATCAATCTTGAGTCATAACAATGCATTTTTTTCCTTAGATTCCCTCTTGGAAAATCATGTAAGCATCCCCATCTTTATGAAATTTCTAGTTGGTTGTCGTTATTCTCGCCCAAATCAACATGAAACCTTCTTCACTTTGAAGAAGTTTTATCACACTATCTAGGTCTAGGCATTTGGACTTAGTGAACATTAACCATGAATGATTATCATAGGGTTCCTTACACATATGACCTTAAATAATCAAAATTTAGGCGTCCGCATCAAAAGACTCCTATCATGACTAAACCATGTTTGGTTCTTCATGCTAGAGACCCCATTCGGGTAACCCATTTGCTACCTTCATCTCATAGTCGGTGGTATGGTTTAGACACTTCTGATCCAAATTATCATTTATGTTCCCCCACTATTCTTCTCGATTCTAATCCAAGCATTTCCTCTTCTTCTGAGGATTCCAATCCAAATATTTCATCCGATTATTCAGATCCAAACTACTATTCAGATTCATCTAATTCAACTCCTAAGTCATGGTCCTCCCCTTCTTTGTAGGACCTCCTTCATCATACTTCTACTGTGATTCTTGATTCCCCCTTTCTTTGGGACCTCCTTTATCATTCATCCAATTCGAATCCTAATTTGCAGTCCTCCCCTTCTTCGCAGGACCTTATTTATAAAACATCTAATGTGATTCTTCAATTGCAGTCCTCCCCTTCTTCACAAGACCTCTTTTATTAGTCACCTCAACAAACCCTTCCTCCTTTGAATATTCGTGTGACTCAAATTCCTTCTATTCAATCATCTAAGTCGAATCCTACATCACAATCTATAGAATTTTTGATATGAAATCCTCCTATTCTTCCTCCATGATGTCGTCTTATAGGGAAACCTATACCAACCAATTCTAAATCCACATCTTCTTCTACTCACGAGACATCTAGCCCTAAGTCTACTTCATCTCTTGAGTCATCTTCTTCTATCAATCATCATCAAACATCTTCTAAGTCTTCCACACCAGTTGGACCTTTTTCTTCCAATCAAACCCATGTGGTCAATCAACAACCCATACCAATTGATTTCTTTTAGAACGAAAGAGTGATCATGGCCTTTATAGGGGCACATGAAGATATACATCTAACAAATTATGAGAAAGGATTCTCTTTAGACTTTGACGCGCGTCCATGTATTATGAGGAATTTTTTTATTCCTTTTATCAAGAAATAGAGGAAGAGCCTCAGATCATGCAACTTGATCCTCCTCTTATTCTTCCATCTTCACATTCTTCATTACGTGATGAAACTCCTAGGTCTTGCATTGATCCATGGCCTATCTTCTCATCACCCAATCACTCTTTTTCTATCACAATTCCTTAATAAAATCTCTTATGGGGTCAATGCCAAGTAGCCCTTCATCTTTGTCTAGGTGTGGGTCACCTTCTAGTAGCCCTCCCTCTTCTATTTGTGGGACATTTTTGAGTAGTCCACTATCTTCTATTCTTGGGGCACGTCTAACTAGCCCCTTGTCTTCTATATATGGGTCACACCTGTATTCCATCATCTTCTACTCTTGGGCCACATCCTAGTATCCCATCATCTTACAAAATTATGGGTCATGCCCTAACAACCCTTCTCCTTCTATTTTGGGGCCACGTCCTAAGCCCTTCATCTTCTCGTCTATAGCTCACCTCTCGGTAGCCTATCTTATTCAATTATTGGACCATATCCTTTTCATCCATCACATTATTATTCTACCAAATATTATGGCAATCCCACCATCATTTCTCACATCAATTCTAAACATCCATGTTCTTCTCCCATTTCCCGAGATCGACATGCCAAGCATTAGCTTATAATAAACCTAGACAAGTTTTTACCAAGCTAACACCAAAACACCGAAGAGCTTCAAAGATCCCAACAACTCAAATGATTATAAAATTCAAAATCAAATGTGATTCACAAATGCACACCAACGCACCCATCAAGTATGGCACAAAGTGAAAAAACTATGGATAGGGAACTCAAGCTCCCACATACGAAACCCATGTTTAAAAACAAATCATAGTAATTTGTTGAGTGTGAACTCACTACGATCATTAAGACCGGGATAATATCACTCTTTATAAACAAATTTGCTGATTTCATCAAACAAGAGAGCTGAAATAAGTTTTTAGAAAGCAAAAGAATCAAAATCAATCAATTAATAAGCAAAAGCTAAAATCAAAATCAAATTAATATATAACTCTCTCTTGAGATATTTCCAATAATCTCTACCGAGGATATGGACGCTTGACTGGAAGTAGAGAAATTTTGTGATTAGAATCAAATGCATCTCCGTTGGGGCTACGGATGCCTGGCTAGTAGCAGAGCAATGTGCGGATCTCCTTCCATAATCCATTCAAAATCACCTTTCAAACTAAATCATTCCTACACATTGGCTAGTGTCTTCACTTGTTTTCTATCAACTCTTTCCTTCAAGAGGTAATTAATTTCCACGTGCACACATGGGATCTTGATGAGTAAACAAGATTAGTATGTTACCAAGTGTTGATTTTTGGACCTTGTTCAAACTCTTGCTTTAGTGCATGTCTTGTCTCATGATTTGTGCCTTGGGCTAATCACTTTTTCATCGATCGCTTCTAAATATTTTCATAGCATCCTCTATTATTTGAAAATCATTTAGAACATCCATGTGTATAGGATGTCCTCTTTTCCATGTTTACTGAAACTTTTGTCCCCTTTTAATAAGATAATTTTTTACTTCCTTTCTCTCATGTGTTTCTTGGCCACTTATGTTGGGGGCATCCTTTCTCCCTCATGATTGAACCTATTCTATATTGTTCTTGATTCCCCCTTCAAAGAGTGAAGACTTTGTCTTTTAATACTCCCACCTAATTGCTAGGGCATTTTCACATCTTCACTTTCTTGCGCATACACGTGGCATTTTTCCTTATACATCTCATCTATTACTATGGGAATCCACACTTCTTTGTCTTCCTATACATAGTTTCAGAAAACTTTCAAAATAAAAAACATTCAAATATGTTTCTAAAAATTAAAAAATAATAAAAATCATCCTACAAAACATCTCTCTTTGGTTCCTACCTCTTCTTTTTTGCGTGACTTGTGAATCATCATGATCTACCTCTATTAAAAATATATTTTTCTTATTATGTCTCAGTACTTTGGGGCACAACGAGTTGCTTCGTACTATTTCATAATGACCAATTGCTTTTCATAGGACCCAAGTGTCCTCCGTTATTACCCTTGTATGTATTCTTTCTTAGGGCACCACTTTTAGCCCTTATCGTTAATTCACACAAAGTTAGATTCAAATCTTGATAACAAAAACATTACATTATGTTTCTTTTTTAGGTTAGCTTGTTTACTTTCTCATATTGCATTGCATTATGTATGTCAGTAGGAGTTAGGAATATTTTACTTTCTCATATTGCATTGAATTTTGTATGTTGCACGAAGTTGGTGTTTTTAGCAATGGACATTTGTTCATATATGGCTATTCATGTCATATTACACTTTTGTTCATTCTTTTCAATAAGGATCGATGACATCGATCGTAAGAAAAATGATGAAATAAAGTTGGTTTTTAAATCGGCATCACATCAAAAAATTCATGAGTCATCCTTTCATGATCCCCTCCAAAAATGATGTCATCAACATAAAATATGACAATTAGTATCTTGTCTTCTTATTCTTTGATGTAGAGATTACTATCAACCACTCCCTTTCTGAAACCTTGCTCAATAAGATAAGCATCCAACCTACTATACCAAGCTCTAGAAATTTGTTTGAGTCTATACCATCCCCTTTTCAATTTATATACATAGTTGTAGTCAATTTTATATGCCCTTAAAACAACAATTTGATCCCATGTGCACCGGCCTATCACCCAATAGGTGTTGTGCACTCACTCGAGGCACGTGCATGCACCGAGCCCCTCCTTTATGTGAGCATTATGAGAATATATTTCCATTGATAGAAGATTAGATGCAGAAAAGTAAATGATCATGCACTCATTCTAGAAATCATAGGATGAGCTATTACATCTATATACCCATGCAAATAACAAGAGAAACATCATGCAAAAACAAATCTGATTCATAACATGAAGAAAAGACACTAGGGTTTACACCCATGAACTATATATTTAGAACAGAGCCATATATTTATATTGATCATAGTTTCAGTAACCACATTACATTCAAAAGGGTCATAACAGACCAAATGTATCAAAACATAGATATAACTCATGTATCAGAAGTCCTAGCTATGTTTCTCTCCTTACAAAAGTTTTGTAGGCCCACCCTTAGACATGATAGCATTCCTATAATCCTCTAATGAGAACCCTAGCTCCTAGAACCTCCTAATATATTGCAGAGCTTTGCTTTCCATCCCCTCTGTCTTGGTCTAACACCCCATCTCTCTCTTCATCGATCGGTGTCTTCATCTACCCCGCATATCTATAAATAGGTTTAGCACCCACTGTCATGCCTTCCTCTAGGAGCAGATTACTTGCCAAGTGTCCATGTGGTCCTCTAATGGAGCATGCTTATTTTGATCTGAGCTCTCCAATTTCTGTAATGATGTCTTCCTTGGAATATTCCATGCATGGAATATTCTTTCCTTGACCACTAAGCCTCCAGCCGGCACCTTATCCACTTCACACACCAATTCGGTCACATTTTTCCTCAAGTTCCTTTTGGAATGCCGAATATGGCTAAGTCCCGAGATACTTTTTTTTCCTTGCGTGCAAACCCTAGTTCCTCGTAAACCCTTCAAATCCTTTCCTGCATGCTTTTCCCTGCACTCCTTCTTCTTCCTATCAAGCACTCACTCATGTGCTCTTTGTCACTTAGCCAATATTTTGAGGCCCAACATCACCCCACACTAAGTTTATTCTCCATCCTCGAAAACATCCTCTCTCTAAAGAATAAAGAATGGTGGGACTTGAATAGTATGAATAAAGAATGAGTAATGGAAGAATCAAGAAATGAATAAATTTTCTACTATTGTAGAAGGAGTGGGAATTCCTTTCTCATTGTCGCCTCTATCTTCTCCCGGCATCAAATTTTACCTATGCTTTTTGAAGTAGGTCACCCACTAGAGGGCTCAACTCTTCAAAACTCAATTCATCCCCCTTAGTGTTCGTGATATCGAAAATCCCTTCCAATCGCTTGTTAAGTTTGTCAAGCACATCCATCCTTCGTGTGACCTAGGGGTACAACTCCTTGAGCTGATTTTTGACCGAACCTTGCAAGGTTTTGATTTCTTCCATTTTCTTTTCAACCTCGGCCAAGATCTTATCCCACTCTACCCTGTTTCCTTTGTTCTTCTCTTAGAACTCTTTCAGATCTGCCTCATGTGTAGCAACTAAGATACTTTCTACTCTATCCCTATCAACGTAGTTATCATATACGTCCTCAACCATACGCGTGATGGTCTCGTTACTGGATAACGACAAGGAGTTTAGAATATCAAGAGACTGTTTCCCGATCTTTTCCTTTCTTCCTTCTTCTCCGCACACCGATGCCTCTTCTACCGATTCTAAAGTGAGCAGTTGTCTCTCCATGGTGAGGATGCGAGTTAAGTCTTCCAAGCACTACAAGGTTGACTCATACTTTTGTTCAAGTGAGTTCAGGTCTGATGCTTCAAGACAATATCATCTGTAATCATCTCTATCTTTTTTAGACCTTGCACGCCTTCACCTTTTCTTCCCTCGGTTCGTGTCTTAACCTGCACCGATAAGCTCTTCCTAATTTAGATCCTTTCTCTTCTCAATGAGCTCCTCATTCTTCTTCTCCAATTCCCCCTCTAGGAATCTTACTTTGTCATTCCTCCCAAAAAGTCTTGCCTCAACCTCAATCGATACCTTGTTGAGTGCATTGCAAACTTGCTCATTTGATAACTGTTGAGCATTCACCAAGGGCTTATCCCTTTAGTTTATGGCATCTTCAAATCAACGCCCCTAGTTGACTTTGAACTTAGTTTCATCGACATGGTACTCAACATCCCAAGATAACATCTTCCTTGTTCAGGGTACATGCCTTCTTCTTCGAATGAAGACATTGTAAGGAGTTGGTTTGTAGGCATGGTACTTTGGAAGTGTGCACGTAGCACCTTATTTGGATCATGGATATAGCCCATCCCCTACCCCTGCACTACTACCACACTCTTCCCTCCTATGTGTGTGATACCTTTGGAAAGCTTACTACTAAGTTTGAGATCTCCGCCCATGCTCCCATATTCCTTTCCTATGCTCTCCTCTTCTATCTCCTTCAGACTTCTTTAGCGTTACACTCCACCTCATGCTCTACTAAGTCCTTTATTATGCCCATTAATTCTTTCTTTGTAGACTCCTCTATCTTCTCCTTGGTGAGGCTTGGGGTCCTTTGATCTTTAGTATTTACCTCCTCACTCTCCCCTTTTCCTTGAGCGTCTTCTTCCTCCTCATCCTTCTCTTTACTCCCTTCTTCCTCTGAGTCATGTACATCATACATGGGATGGTACTACATTTCCTCATGCTCATCATAATCTTTTTCACCTTTATATTCCTCCAAGATCTTTGTATCTTCTCGATTCTACCTTCCCGCTATCGTCCGCTTCTTCCTAACTCGGGTATTCCTATTTCTCTTCTTCTTCACAGATGACTCTTTCCTTGGCAATTCTTCTTGTACAGAGGCTATTCTTACTTTGGCACCTCCTTTTCCGGTGTCTTTTCCTTTTTCTTAACGGGGGACTTATTCCTCCGAGCATATGTGCTTGGCTTCATGCCTAACTCCGGTGAGCCCACATATTGTGGTATCTCGTACACTTGGTACCTTCTTCTCTAGAGCCTCTTCCCTCTCCCTCTTCCTTAGCACATCCTTCTTTCTTCCAGTGGGATACTATGGGATGGAGACATCATTCTCCAAGTAGGTTCCCTTTTCATACTTGGTCTTGATGCGTAGGTACACCCTCGTTGCCGTCCTTACAGGTCGCTTAGCAGCGTTACATAAAGTTTTATCATGCACACCTCATGGGAGACATACTTCTCCACATAAGTGTGCTTCTTAGGGTATACAAGATTTCTTCATAGGTCATGATGGTCCTAGTCTACTTCTCTAAGTTAGAACCTTATTCTTTTTCCTCCTTAAAGTGATTGAACCCTTCTTGAAATTATTGCATGGTGAAAGAGAAAGGAAGTTTGTACCATGAACTCTTGGTCTCATATGTCATAGTGAATTTGCCAATGCAAAAATGCTGGTAGATAGCAAACTCAATTTCTTCTTGTACTAGAGCTAGAAATTTTTTAGGCATTCTCCACTCGCCCCAAATGCGTCATGCATTTGCTAGTACCATTTCTCCAGAGCACCTTGTGGTGGCATTGTGATATCACAATTGTATTTTTAAAATCTCTTTGTGGGGGAAGGGTATTCATCTAGATACTCCCATACAAACTTCTCTAGCCCATCAAGCACTCCAATTTCTAAGAAGATGATGGTGAGGAGGACATTTCCAAACATAATCTTTTCTCCTTTGTGTGTGGCATTAATTATTTCATCTCGATGAAGGTGGACAAGTTATAGATAGTTCCTTCAAATTTTTTAAGCACACATTCAACCATGCCTTGTTGACTTGTGTCCACCTTTCTTGTCCATTTAGCTTGGATACCAAGTGCACGGCCATCCTCATCACTGGGTCGGAGATATCAAGGATGTCAAGTAGCGAGACCCCTTCTTATATTCATAAGTCTTCATAGTCTCCTTAATCACATCTTTATCCTCCAAGTCATCATCTACTGGTTCTCCTTCACGATAAGGTTGGTAAACTTAGAGATAAGTTGGGGAGTTTAACCCATTATGTGGCCTACAAAGTAGAATTGGTCCTCGTGCACATGTGACATCAACCATTGGTATAAATGCTTGGGCTTTCCAACATAGGGAAACTCATATAGTTGTAGCAATCTGGCCTTCTCCAATTTTACCTTCACCTCATTGTTGTAGATTAGCATCCCTTCCGTGTCCTTTTATCCATCGGTGAACCCGTTCTAATGTCATCTCCTTCTTTGTGGTGCTTGTGTGATGGTTATAGTCACTCACGGCCATCTTCCTTACATGGGATACCCATTCCTTTCCAAGTAACACTCCATCTGGTATCTGCACCTCCGCATACCACTCCTCATTAAAACTGGTGGTGGTAGTCTGCTTTCCTTTTCGCCCTTTCCCTTCTTTGTTGAAACGGTTGCCTTCTTTGGTGTCATTTTCTTGTTGGGTTAAAAACAATATCTTCCTTTCTCCTCTTCCTTTCTCTGCTCAAATCTGTGGCACAACCTCGCAAAAATCCTTCTATTCCCATGCCCTAGCTACAAAACCCTAACCTGGAAAACCCTTCCACAAGACAAATTACTCCAATGAAACTTTCTTCCCTAAGCTCGTGTACTCCTTCCACTCTAGTTCACAAATCCCACTAGTCACTCACTTTAGATTTTCACAATTCTTCCTTCGCACAAATATCTCTTCATGGATGCCCCAATTCATAAGATCTCTTCAATATCATAGTAGCAAAGTAAACAATGATGTGCCCAAATTTCTATTTATAGATTTTTACTCATCTCCCACAATAAATGTTATGCCACCTACCAATGTACTTAGCATTAAATGTAGTTTTTTCACTAAACTTGATCTTAAGAACTTTTACCCCATGCCTAATCCTACGAGAAAATCGCTACAACCTTCATCGCACGCAAAAATCCTTACCGATCAAGACTCTTATGTGCATGTTTACCGCGTCAAAGGCACTTCTTCTGTCCTTGACCTGATTTTTTCCCTCACCTACCTCATGTTGTTCCTGTGCTTCTCATCCTTTGTACGTGGTCTTTATAAAGCTTTCTTGACACCAAAATTTCTTTTCCACATTTTCCACGCACGCTTCCCTACCTTACGTGCTTTTTATCCTTCAATCTAGGCCTTTAACACAACTTTCACTACCATCTTCCATTTCACTTTGTACTACACCACCCCACACTAAAACAAATGTCTGGTCCTCTGTGTATATACAACCTTTTGAAAGTAATAAGTGGTTACTGTCACACAAGGTGCACAAAACAACACAAAAAGAAGGAAAAAGCAACGAGAAAGGGAAACAAAAGGAAAATAAATACATTAAGGGAAATCCTAGGCTAGTTGGCAATATTGCCTTATTTACAAACAAAAGGAAGACTTATTTATAGTAGGGCTTCATCCTACTCCCATTGAAATGGTCTCAGTAATCTCATCCCATCCAAAGTGCTTTTAATGGAAAGTTCCTAAATCAAGGATGTACAAGATTATGTATGGTCCTAACCAATGGAATTTCAGCTTCCCAGGATGGTGCAAAAATTTAGGATCATATAACAAAACCATCTGCCCAACCTCGAATTGTTTTTTTATATGACGATCATTTCATGCTTTTTTTTCTTACCTTCTCTGTCTTCGACTCCATTTAGCAAGTGATCACCTTTTTCTAGATACATTAACTTATCAATCCTTTCCTTGAGTGCTAGTTCACCACTAATCCTCCTGTGTGCACAATACACAATGAAAGTAACATGAATTTAATTGGAAAAATAGCTTCCATGCCAAACACCAATTGAAATGGTGTGGCCTTGTTCAACCTATTGTAGGTTGTTTTGTATGCCCATAGGACGGCTAATACCTTGTCATCCCAATCTCGTCTTCCAACATTATAAATTTTGGTCAACGTGTGAGTTAGTATTTTGTTAAATGCCTAAGCAATTCCATTCTCTTGGGGATGATAAGGGGTGGTCTTGTGATGGGCCACCATAAACTCTGCCAACAAAATCCTGACCGTTTCATTCAAAAAATGTGTACCTCTATCACTAGTCAAGCTTAAAGGGCATCCATACATGTTGATTATTTTCTCCCATAAGAATCTATCTGTTGTTGCTTGCTTTGCAATCCTTTATAGGATCTGCCTACACCCACCTAGTCAAGTAATCAATCCAAGTGATCATTTAGCACAAACCAATCCTTCGTGCGGTGGGTGAAATTGGTCCTACAAAGTCAATTTCTCATTTCTCAAATGGTTCTACACTAGCTATTGGTCTCAATGGCATTTCATCTCTCCTTCTTCGAGTTTCCCAAGGCATTGGCAATGGTCACAAGCCTTGAAAAACTCAATACAATCCTATTAGATACTTTCCCACCAAACCCATACGAGTAGAATCTTTCGTGCGGTTTTATTTCCTACATAATTTCCACCTACAATTCCACCATGTGATTATTCCATAATTACAATATGACCATGTTCTAACATGCATCATTGTATAACCTCATCATGACCTAACTTGTATAAATCACCACCAATTAACATGTAGGGAACGACGCGTATAGCTAACTTATTTCTCTCCAAATTTTTCATTCGCTCTAACACCACACCCGTTTTGAGAAATACCGCAATATCTTCAAAGTCGGAGGGCACGTGTCTGTAACCTAAACACTTGTGCATCCGGAATGGTATCCTCGATGCTCGCATGTCCTCCCCGATTCAATTCTTGATAAGTGATTAGGTCCCTAATTACTCTTTCCTAGTTTTACCATAACGGTAAACTCAAATTCTTGAAATAATAGGACCCACCAAAGCATATGTGCCCTTGTAAAATGGGCTTGTTCACCAAGTACTTTAATTCCATGTGGCCCGTGTAGAATATGAATGGTGTTGACAATGATACGCCTAAACTTATGCATCATGTAGATCATTGATAGTGCTTCGCACTCAGTAGTTGTGTAATTATGTTTTGCTGGTGTCAACTTCCTACTTGAAAAACAAAGGGGGTGATCAACAATCCCCTCACTAGGTTGTGCTAGTACTTCTCTAATGGTTGTCCCTGAGGCATCAACATGCACATGGAAAGGCTTATCCCAAGAAGGAAAGTGTAATATGGGCGCAGTGATAAGCCTATCTTTCAAAGTGTCAAACGTCTTCTGTTGCACCTCTCCCTAGTGAAAGGAAATTTTGTGTTTTAGCAAATTTTCCAATGGCGCAACAATCTTGGCATACCCTTAATAAACTTCCAAAGTAGTACCCCATATGTCCAAGGAATCAGTGCACCGTGCTTTAACCGGTAGGCTCGTTTAATCTTATAATAACATAAACCTTTTCAGGATCCACCAACAAACCTTCATTGCATATAATATGCCCTAGAAGAGTTCAAAATGGTGTAGGAAAGTCACACTTCTTAATGTTGAGGATATTCTCAACTACGACATCTCTCAAACATCGCCTCAAATCATCACAATGGTCTTTTAATAGTCCATACATTGTCCAGGTCATCAAGGTAGACTTGAAGGAACCTATGGATGAAGTCTTGAAATGATTATACCACAATGTGCGAGAACACAATAGGCGCATTCTTCACCCAAAAGGCATTACTATATAGGAAAAGCTTCCCCATTCAAAGTGGCAAAATTTTTCTTTTCCTAGTCTTCCTTTGTAATTCTAACTTGGTGACACCCTAAGAATCCATCTGTGAAGGAATAGACTTCGTGCTCGGCTACTCCTTCCGAATCTCTTTAGTAAATGGGGTTGGAAAAGGGTCAATGACACATACTACATTCAAGTCATGTAATCAACACAGATCCTTATTCTTCCATCCTTCTTAATACTTGTGACCATTGGAATTATCCATTCTAATTCTTCAATGGCCTCAATGATGTTTGATGCAATCATATTTTCTATCTCCTCCTTGAACTTAACACGAAGATTCAGGTTCATTTGGTAAGGCCTTTTCCACATTGGGCACGCACCTCCTTAAACTTGATCTTCATTTCCCCCAGTAGTGGTGAACACCTTTAAGCTCATGGTACCTACATGGGAATAAGTCCTAAACTCGTGTAATAGATCAATGATCTTGGAAACTTATTTTCCGATCAATATTCCCCAATAATAGCTTCCTTAGGTTCTTCCTCCTAGCAAATTTTAACCTTCTTTGTCTTCAAGGGTTCATGGTAGGCATGCACTTACTCATCAGCACTATCCATGAATTTTCGTGTACCTTCGTAATGGTTAAAATCCAAACTTTCTACTTCTTCGCCATCTATCATACGTAACATTTTCCCTTTTTCTTTTTCTATGCATGCGTGCTGAAGTTGTATCTCTTCTTATTCCTCCTCATCAAAATACATCTCCAAACCAAGTTCACCTAATAACTCTAGTATCATATCCTCCACCATATCACTATCTCCCATCGTAAGGCACTTGGCAACTTAAAATGTCCTATCCACTAATGGTTTAGTAATCTGGTACTCAAATTATTGAATGAGATCAGCCACCAATTCCTACCAATTCCTCGTCTGATGGCATATCTCTCGAGTGGATGTACCATGCATGTGCATAGCCTTATAAGGTGGAATATAACTTATGCACCCATAAAGAAGGTGGCAAGGTTTCTGCACCTTCTATCTAGAACTTCTCACACACTTAGACATGAAACGGGGTGGGTTCTTTGCCATGGTAGTCCTATATGACAGTAGGTGCATTACTTATGGAAAAGCTAATAGAGAACATGATTCTTACCTTGTGCCACTCTAGAAGGCTATCGCAATGTGTCACCCACTAACGCGCTACAGCCTCTTGATCAAGTGATAGTTGAGCATCTCTCTTCTTTCATCCTCATTTTTCCATTGAGCCTCTATTTCTTGTAAAACATCATCGATTGGAACCTCTAGAGTAACTTGGTAAATTCTTCCCTCCCAGGAACTTGAATGAGTGTGCCTTCGTCACTCTTGTCACCGAGCCTCTTAACTTTCACCCAATTAACTCATAAGTCCCATGCACCCAATTGTCACATGCCACACTAGTTGTATCACTCATAGATTGAGAGTCTTAAAACCGAATAACCCTTCCATAGGATGAATCATATTAGGGTCCCCGATAGAGCACACATAGATTCTTTCAAGAGATTATTCTGCTAAGGGCTCAAAGATAGGGTGTTAAATTCCCATCTCACAAAGGGATGATAACCCATTCTTCCTTGTTCTCAAAACTTATATACCCTTTATTGAACCGTAGGTCGAATTGTTCTTATAACCCCGGGGGAACCTAAGTAATCTTTGGAAAGTTGTCTACCTGGCTAGTGCCAAGACTTCAAAGTTCCCAAAGAAAATTTTCCCTTGGATAGTGATAACAACATCCTTCAAGACACCAATGCACATTGCTTTTGTCTTGTTATTCATATACAACACATTTGAAGATGGTTGTAACGGGGCCTTCCCATTTGATGCCAATCATCTAGAGTGAGAACATTTATTTCCTTGCTCATGTCAATCAAAATATTTCTTAGAAGAAAATCATCCATGAAAATATTCAAAGTAATCTCCTTATCATAGTCAAGGTTGTGGGGAGGAAGGTTAGCATGTGGAACATGCCTCTCATGCTCCCCTCTAACACATGGTACCTTCTCCCATAACCATTCTCCTAGCAAGGAATGATACTCTCTTGCCTCAAAATTTTACATACTTCCTGACCTCATCTAGATCCTTCATGGAGTCTCTGCATTTTCCTTTGCTCTAACTTCTTTGACTATTCTTTCAGAATTGGATTTCTCCTTGCAGTTCCTAATCACATCCATGGTCTCTTGATACACCTCTTTCGATGAGCAGGGTCTAGAAAATTTTTGTGTACCACTTCTTCTCTTGTAACTAGTGTTAGTTGCTTTGGTATCTCCCCGGTGTGCATGACCTCTCGCTTTCGTCGTCACTTGTATAGGTTCTAGTCCTCGACTCACGCGCTACTCTCTGGCATCCACTATGAGTTGGCCTTCTTTATGCTTACCATCCCAATGCATTTGTCTTTCCGGTGTTGCTAGATCATATGCTCAAATAGCTCTAGGCACTCCTCATACTTATTCTTCTTTCCACACCACGAGTATTACAAAAGATCGGACATTCGTGCTTATAGTGTCAGTAGACCCACGATTATAACAAGTTCCATGTGGGAACTCACTTCTTCCTCTTGCAGTTACCATGACCACGAAATCCTCCTCAAAAGCCTCTCCCATGCACCCCTCCATCTCAGTACGTCACTCATAGTGATGATCATCATCCTTAGAACTACTTGCAAGGCTAGTCTGGCACACACCAATATCAATGGCATCATGTATTTGGTCAATCAACCTACAATCCTTAGTGTCATGAGTAGTAGAGGAAAAAATATTGCAATAAAAAGACACATTCTTACGGATCGCGCACCGCAAAGAGTGGACACCTACTTGCATCATGATCCTCATGGAAAATTTCATAGTCTACTATCATGGCGTGTATCGACCTTCAAGGAAAAATGTCCTTTGCATGCCCTTATACCTCACAATCCATGCACCATAGACCATTACAAGTCTCATGCGCCGATTTCACGAGATAACTTCTCTTGTTGCTTGGCCATTGCAGAAATTTGAGCCTCAAGGAAAGTGATAACACCGGTATCCATGCTTCTAATAGCCTCGCAGTGTAAGGTAGCCTCCAAGGCCTCGTGCGTGTCTATGAACATATTATGTGAGAGAGCTCTCCCGAAAGGTGTTATCAACGCTCCAACAAACCATTGTGCATTTTGAGAAGGGTTAATATCATAGGATAGTTTTGACAAGAGAGTTTTGAAACACGCATCATATTCCCACACACTCTCTATCATTATTTGATGGATCTCCTTTATTGCATTAATGCTCTTCTATTAAAACTCAAGGATATGGAATTCAGCTAATAAGGCATTCCACAACGTGGTGTAATCTACCACTATTTGATGGGGGTCATATTTCTAATACCAACTATGCGCACATCCCCGCAACATTTTTGTAAACCGACTTGCCTTCTATTCCAGGAAGTGATCCTTTCACATGTCATAGAAGTTCACACTTGTGTACATGCTCTGCAACATCCTCAACACCCTTGTAATCCGGGTAGATGCAAATACATCTCAAAAACACTTACGGAGGTGGCTAGGCACCTTGTCCTCTTGATCCAGAACCTTGATTTCCTCCGGTGTTTCCTCCACCACTAGATCCACTAGATCCACTAGATCCTATTCCTCTTGAACCTCCAAGGCCACCAGGTCCACTAGGTCCTCTAGCTCCTATTCCACCATATCCACCTCTTGTAGCTGATAATGGGCCTGAAGTGGTCACACATAGCATTCCAATTGTTCTACCGATCTACGTGCCAATGGTTTGTGATATTATTCCGCTACCAAACGTGTATCTGCGCTCACTCCTAGACACAATACTAAAACTTTACATACTCACACTTTGCCCAAAAATCTCTCTAAACACAAGAAGTGTTTTGCAACCATAGATGTCCCAAATAAGAAGTTATATCTCCTAGGTGCATATCGGTCACTTCCATTGATACCAATTGGGTTAGCAATACTTGTTTCTTGATTTGGAAAACTACGCGCTGTGGGGTTGATCATGATGTGGGTTTAGATGTGTGTCAACGGCTCTCCTTTCTCCATGTGATGAACTATCATCAGAAGCTGAAGGGGTTTCTCTCCCATGCTTTCCAAGATGGGGTATCATAGACTTCTTAGGTTCCACATCCTCTGTCGTGAACCTCAATTCCTTCCCGCAACATCTACCTCCATAGATCCATCATTCCTGCAACCTCATGTTGTCTAGCCAACTCCCTTTCACATGCTTCACTATACTTGAGTCATCTTTCTTCACTCTCCTTTTCCACCGCAAGGTATTCCATCTTCCTCCACACTAGCTTCATTTCCCAAGATTGCTTAGAGAAGCTTAACCAACCATAGAGAATGCTTCCAAACTTAGCGTAATGATCATCATAGCCAAGGATAGCCCACAAAAATGATCCTCTAGGATCCCTTAAGAACTCAAATTCATTAACCTCTCGGACAAGATTACATAGAAATAACGTATTCCAAGGTATAACTCGGTCAAAGACCCTTCTCCACCGGTGATAAACAACACTTGTCCAAGTCAAATCGGCATCTTGTAGCCTTTGATATTCATCTTGGGTCCACACGTGATATCTATAGTACCAGCTTGATCTAGATGCATATGTTGAGAGCCATTCATATAACTCTAATAGAAAACAACAAAATAAGGTCTCATACAACTCATGATATATATGTTCTTCTACCCATTTACGTGCATCAAACTCATGTCCTGTACTAAATCTTTGAGAAAACTCATCCTTCGTGCTCTTAAACCATGCTTCGACACTTGTCCCAAGGTCAAGCACTCTTTAATCACACATCATTCTCACAACAACTTCAAAAAGAGGTCCCGATAATGGAACCAATATGTAGTCATTTTTATATGCCCTTAAAAAACACTCTAATCCCACGCACGTCAGCCTATCACCTAGCGATTGATTTTAGCAATAACACGATCTCTTCCACTTATTACTAAGATCGATCGCGTTATTGCTAAAATCGATCACGATTCGCTCATTTTCAAGTTTTTTTCCACTTTTTCCCCCAACTTCGTGCACTTACCTGATGCGAGGGAGAAATTAAAATTGCATCATATAAGAGTAATTCATAATATTTTGTGTTACAAATGTCAAAAGGAAGGTCATATAGCTAACATGTGCAACTCACAAACACCCAAACAAAGCAAGTGGATATATGTTGTGAAAGATAGATCAAACAAGAAAGAAGAGGATGGTATGATAGCTCAAACTACCTTTCATGTGTAAGATGAAGGGATGATTTGGTACTTGGATAGTGGCTGCTCCATTCATATGACAGTGAAAAAATTAAGTTTATATCTTTGGCAAATAAGTAATCGGGGCTGTTAGATTTGGTGATAATAATTCAAAAATATTGTGGGAAAGGGAACTCTTAGTCTTGAAAATGGTAAAACAATCACAAAAATGTTCTATATGTTAAGGGCTAAAAATAACTTGCTAAGTGTTAGCCAAATGTGCAAACAAGGCTACAATCTGATTTTCAATGATAGAAGGTGTAAAATGATTGATGTTTTCCTAGGCTTGGGAATTCATGAACCTAAAACGTGTAAGCAATATAACACGTACGAGTTTTCTATGAACACAAAATGCGTACACATTTTTCTCTATATGAAGTTTGTAGGGGATTTGGAAGGAGCCATATTTACTAAAATAAATGTTAAATATTTCTTTATACTTTTATTATTTATTATACTTTAAATTTATTTTACTAAATATAAGAAATTAGGGTCACTCTGCACCTGATGGAAGTGGTCCCGTAGTTCTGACAATGATAATCTAGAAGATAGTTTTTCAAAATCTAATCTGGTCAGTACTTACTCATTTTTAGAATTTTAGCAATGACCTAAAAATTTCAAGCCATATATATTGTAGTTGGTCTTTGTTTTGTGAAAACATATAGTTGTTTTGTAGGTTTTTTGACCTTCTAGATTGGATTTTGGCCCTACCACTACTTGAATTGGTACTAATTTTGAAATTTGGTCCATAATTCACTTTAGTGACCACAAATCAACTCTATGATGCTTGTCTACTTCTTACTAAAATGATGTTTAGGGTTTAGGGTTTAGTGTTTAGAATTCAAGGTTTAGGGTTTAAGGTTTAGGTTTTAGGGATAAATATTTAGGGTTTGGGTTTTAGGGTTTAGGGAACTTATGGTTTAGGACTCGGGGTTCACGAAATAGGGCTTAGGGCTTAAGGTTAAGGGTTTAGGGTTTATTTTTTTGGCTCACGGTTCGGGGTTTAGGGTTTAGGGTTAATGGTTTAGAGCTCATGGTTCAGGGTTTAGGGTTTATGGTTTAGGGCTGAGGGTTTAGGGTTTAGGGCTTAGGGTTTAGGGTTTATGGTTTAGGGCTCATGGGTTTAGGTTTTAGGGTTTAGGGTTGAAGGTTTAGTGTTTAGGGTTTAGGGTTTAGTGTTTAGGGCTCAGGGTTCAAGGTTTATGTTTCATAGTTTAGGGTTTAGGGTTTAGTGTTTAAAATTTAGGGTTTAGGGATTTTGTGTTTAGGGTTTAGGGTTTAAGGTTTAGGCTTTAGGTTTTAGTATTAAGGTTTTAGGGTTTATGGTTTAGGGCTCAAAGCTTAGGGTTGAGGGTTTAGGGGTTTAGGATTTAGGATTTAGTGTGTATGGTTTAGGGTTTAGGTTTTTTGGCTTAGGGTTTAGGGTTTAGGGCTTAGGGTTTAGGGTTTAGAGCTCATGGTTTAGGTTTTAGGGATTAGGGTTTATGGTTTAGGGCTCAGGGTTAAGGGTTTAGGTGTTAGGGTTTAGGGTTCAAGGTTTAGGGATCAAGGTTTAGGGTTTAGTATTTAGGGTTTAGGATTTAGGGTTTAGGGTTTTGGGCTCGGGTTCAAGGTTTAGGTTTCATAGTTTAGGGTTTAGGGTTTAGTGTTTAGAATTTAAGGTTTAGGGTTAAAGTTTTAGGGTTTAGGGTTTAGGGTTTAAGTTTTAGGTTTTAGGGCTCAGTATTTAGGGTTTGGGTTTTAAGTTTTAGGTTTAGGGCTCAAGGCTCAGGTAAAGAAATATTACCTAATACATGTATCTTCTTTTTCCCATTGCATGGGAAACATTTCACTTAGTGTAATGTTA
The DNA here is from genome assembly GCA_018340775.1 of Taxus wallichiana var. yunnanensis. Lineage (NCBI taxonomy): Eukaryota > Viridiplantae > Streptophyta > Pinopsida > Cupressales > Taxaceae > Taxus > Taxus wallichiana. The sequence goes on along the minus strand of CM031241.1, from coordinate 491,375,932 downwards.
TGTGTCTTACACATGCTTATTAGTAATTGTGAGATATTATTCAACTAAAAAGGGTTCAAAGACTTTGTAGGCGAACATTCAAAGAAGTCATCACAATTTGACATCTTTCATCTATTGATATTTTGAAGGATGGAAATGTCATATTGTTGAATGTCCAATCCATCCAAAACCCCAAGTAGTCCTTGATCTTTGGATGTATGGGAGACACCGTTAATTGGCTTCCATTTATAATGATAGAGATATTTGTAAATTCATGTTATGACCTCTAAATCTATATGAATTTCAAGTTTCTTAGAAATCACATCAAACCCTTCACTAGAATTGATGACTACCCCTATCTTTTTGTTCAGGCAATTTTGAAAACATCCATGGGTTTATCATATAAGGAATTATCAATGAATGGAAGGTCACTAAGTCATAGGCCAGGTAACTCCCATTTAGAACTAAACAAGAAATATTTACTAGGTGATTGATAACCCCTTTGTGTTCTTAGCCATTCCCCTGTTTCTATGCTTATTTTGAACACTTCAAGAAGTTATGTCAAATTTACTATCCATTCTAGTAGAACACTTGAACTTTATCTTTCTCTGAGGAGAGGATACTATAGGAAATTCAATTATGATCCTACACCTCTGCATTGGTATATTATCTATGTTTCTTTTGTTTCCTTTAAGATTAATTTTTGTGTTGTGATGGTTATTTTTTCTAGCTTCCAATGGGTCATCCTGGCTTGCATAATACCATACATGGAAATATGAGAAATGTGAAATTTGTTTCAGAGTGTGAATAAATTTACATTCAAGAGTGCAAGTATATGTGGGGAGAAACAAGTTTGGAAGATATGTGTAATATGCATTACAAGGCACAAGGTAGATGTCATATCCATTTAGTTATTTGTCCCACCTCTCATAAACAAGGCGCTTCTATAAGCGCAGACTCAATGATGTTTCTAGGCATGAGACTAGGAAATATTAATGAAATATGGTTTGAGGTTTAGGGTTTAGGGTTTAGGTCTCATGGTTCATGGTTTAAGGTTTAGGGTTTAGGGTTTAGGGTTCAAGGTTCAGGGTTATGGTTTAGGATTTAGGGTTTAGGTTTAGGGTTTAGGTTTTAGTGTTTATGGTTAGGGATTTATAGTTTAAGGTTTCGGTTTAGGGTTTAGGGTTAAGGATTTAGTGTTTAAGGATAAGGTTTTATGGTTTACGGTTCAAGTTTTAGGGTTTATGGTTCAAGGTTTAGGGTTTACAGTTTAGGTCTCGTGGTTTAGGGTTTAGGGCTTAGGGTTCGGGGTTTAGGATTTATGGCTTAGTGCTTAGGGTATATGGTCTAGGGTTTAGGGTTTAGATTTTAGGGCTCAAGGATAATGGTGTAGGGTTCAAGTCTTAGGGTTTAGGGTTTAGGATTCGAGTTTAAGGTTTAGGGTTTAGGGGTCGAGTTTAGGATTTAGTTTTTACGGTTCAGGGTTTAGGGTTTAGCATTTAGGGATCATGGTTTAGGGTTTAGGGCTTAGGGCTTAGGGCTCATGTTTTAGGGATTAAGGCTCGGGTTTAGGGGTCACGGTATGGGTTGAATGTTTAAATTTTAGGGTTTAGTTTTTAGGGTCTAGGGATCATGGTTCAAGGTTCGGGGTTTAGGGTTTAGGGCTCAAGGTTTACATTTTAGGGTTTAGTTGTATGGCCTATGGTTTAGGGTTTCGATTGTAGAAGTTAAATGCTAAAATCTTTAAGTGAATGCTTGAAATCTGAAAAATTACATATGTACTTGATCAAATTATACTATAAAAACTATCTCCTAAACCATAACTCATGGAGTCATGAGACTAATTCCATAAGGTGCAGAGTGATCCTAATTTCTTATATTTACATAAATAAATTTAAAGTATAAGAAATAATAAAATATAAATAATAATAAATGAAAAACTTATACAATGAAAAAATTCAACTTTTATTTACGTAAATAGAAGCATGTCAAAAGTATATACATGTTTATACTACATAGAATGAAATTTGTGTTTTCCTGTTTTGCCATGCCTCAGGCTTGGGATCCGGTTTGGATCCCCAAGCCCTCGAGGTATGGACTGCACAAACACAACAAACAACATGTCTCTGCATTAAAATGTAAAAATTCAACTTCCTCCATGATAAATCAAAATAAAACAATCTATCTATTTAAAAACATTATACCACGATGTTGAGCAGAGTTTCTTCTTTCTAAAAATATAATTTTTCAAATTTTCTAACTAATATAAGGTTTCCATATTATATATTTTCTAACTATGCCTTTTTATAGCTACTTTCTTAACCAATCAAAAACCTTGGAAATTTATTGTAAAAATGTCGATCCCTTGTTATTCAACCACTTCTCCACTTTTTAAGTCTTGTTCTCTAAATCATTCAGAATAGGTCCAAGACTTGAACTACAACATGCCAATTTTAGAGGTTTTGACCTTTCAAATGCCATATGAGCTTTGAAAACATCATAAATGCACTGATAAGATTTTAGAAGTGATGAAGAAATAATTTTGATTTTAATTGCACCTTTTTAATCCCATCGATCCAGGACACGCCTCTAGGAAAGAGAAAAATAGCTTCACTAAAATGCTCATATCTTTTCAAAAACATGTCCAAATGACTTGAAATTTTTTTACAATAGCTCATGCTTGGAATACACTTAAAAATTATTTCTATGATTTATCTAAAGGAGATACTATTATTTTTCTTGATGCCTAAGAAGCCAGAGGCCTCAAAATACATTTTTCAAGAAGGTTGTTTTAGAAAAACTTGAATAACTCAAAATACCCATTACAAAATATAATGAAATTTGACATGGAGCATTTAAAGACATCTCTATACACATTTAAAGTATTGGTTAGCTATAGCTTTTCTTTTGGGGCTCGATCAATCTCATTTGCAAGCAAGAATAGTTGAGTTTCTAACGGGCGCTTTAGCTAAGTAGCATTTTTCTCCAAAACCTGTTTCTTGACTTTCTGATCCTTAGAATGAGTTCATTCACCTATTATAAACATGATTCAAGAATTTAAATACTTCACTTTTTACCACAGACACTCACATGACTCCCGTGCACTTTTATGGATATCAATTTTCTTAGCATGGATTGACAAGAAACCAACACTCTCTAACTCCATAGAAGCATTAATTTCTTGAAAAAGAAGCAATGGGACAACACAAAGACATAAATGACAACTAGACACAAAGGTGGAAAATAAAATCCCCCTTTTCATTGATGTCAATACCCACACAAGCTAAGGCATACTTGCTTCCACACAACTATGCAAAGGTGAAATAAAGCCTTCAAGTGGCATTTGTAGAAGTCAAACAACATTATCTCTATGGAGATTGACAATTATGATGCAAGAATAAGTTGTTTCAAACTTCTTTGCTCGAATTGAGAGCTTCATGAATAAGGTAAATGGTCATTTAAAGTGTCAAAGACTTGTAATAATCTTCCACTTCAAGAATAAGTTCAAAAGCCACCGAATGTCATGTTTTATTCAACATTTATCCTTTAAATTTTGAGATCCTAAAGGGAATGTGAAAGGTTTCATGATTTGACAAGAATGTAATGATGTTATATAAGGTTAAGAGGAATGGGCCTTAAATTTTCTACTGAATTGACAATGAATGTTGACAGAGATAGAGAATGAAAAAGGTAGAGAAAAACAAAGGTAATCGATATGAGATATAGAAATTTGTAATCAAGAAGAAGAGTAATGTATGCTATTGGAGCAAATCAAAAGGTATGAAAAACATGACATAAAGTGTGAAGTAAAACAAATATGATATTTGATTTTAGATAAGTGATAGTTGTCATATAGAGGATGGTGATCAAAGAGTATTAGGTATGATTGTCGTTTAACAAAATATAGTTGTGTGAAAAAGATAACAGAGACAAAGTTGTAAAGTGAGATACATAAAACAATATAAGGGAAGACTCGAAAAAGAAAAACATAGAAGATCTAGATAGGCATAAGATAGTGTGTTGAGATAGTGAGCTATCCATCGAACAAAACAGTGAATAAGGTACAAGGAAGACATGAAATCTATGAGCCATAAAAGGCATGAAAAAAATAGATCATGGACATACATTGATGCTTCGAGATACGATCGCATTAGGTTCATTCACATAAATTCTTGACTGTGAATTGAGTAATTTATGAATTGGTGAATAAATTGCTATCAAGAAAAGTGGTCATGATATGTTGAAGAAGAAACTAAGTTATTATATGATAAATTAATTGTGAGAGGTGTCTAAGTAGGTGCTTAGATGTGAGAAGTAGGTGCTTCTTGTTCATTCAATTAGTGGGTGCTCGAGTCTTCATCAAGTAGGTTCTTAGAGGTGTTTTAAAGTGAGTGCTTTAATGATTAAGTGGGTGCTTAATTAGTTGTAAATCAGTGCATTAGAATTGGTGTTCTAAATAAATAAGTTAGTTTAGAAGTGGATTTTCTTCCTTTTTGGGTTTCCTACTATAAACACTATGTCATGCTCATTTATGTTGCTTGATTGAAGTTTTTTTCTGCTCATAATTCAAATACTAGTTCAAGTTAAGTAAGATAGAAATGTTGAAAAGACCTAATTGTGCTAAGCACTGATTCACCCCCTCTCAGTGCTTGTGATATCTAACAATTGGTATCAGAGTAGGGCCTTTAGTGAAATTTTAACAGCTTCAAGGTGATCCTCTCTTCACAAGCATGGAAAGCAATCAGGCTCAAGGTGGGTTATCAATCTCAAGGTCACCACTCTTTACAGAACAAACTACATGCTCTAGAGAATAAGAATGAAGACTTATCTCATGTCACTTGGTTTTGACATATGGGAAAGTGTGAACAAGGGATAAAATCCTCCAACCACTCTAATTACATCTGCAGCAGATAAGACATAATATGAAAAAAATTCAAGAGCTATGAATGTAATTTTATGTGGGCTGAATGAAACTAAATTTGTGAAGGTAAGGCATCAGTTACAACCAATGAGATTTGGACCAAACTTCAAAGTATTTATGAGGGAGATGACAAAGTCAATCTCGCTAAATTACTGACCTTTAGAGCACAAATTGAGAGCTTAAAAATGAAAGGAGATGAAAGCATAACAACATATATGCAAGAAGAGACCATCATAATTTAGCAATTTATGAGATCCTTAACCTCCAAATATGATGCAAAAGTCTCAGCCGTTAAGGAAGAAAAAGACATGAAAATGTTGACACTGGATGAGTTGCAAAGCATTCTATCATCCTATGAAATAAGGACAAGTGGAGCCAAATATGCCAAGAAATAAGTTTCATTCAAAGCCAAGAAAGAGAGTCAATCCAAGCAAGAAAAAGAGGAATCATATTTGGAGAATGAAGAAGATGCTAAGAAGATTGAAGCTTTGTTTGTAAGAAGACTGGGAAGAGGAAAAGGCAAATATAAAGGTAAGATCCCTTTCAAATGCTTTAATTGTGGTAAAGTAGGACACTTTTTTGTTAAATGTCCAAACAAAAATAAAGAGGTTGATTTTGAATATGGAGTTTTGGTCTTTCTCGCTGACAAGAGGTTCTTGAGTCATTTTATGCCCTGTCATGAATGTATGCAGATTGCATTTTTCTCCATAACAATGTTGAAGCAGAGTATATTTGTGAAAATGTCAAGGTTTTTCAAATCTCTAGCACACCTTCAAACTTATTTAAGCTACTCATTCCTTCAAGAAACCTCATGTGTCATAAATAAACTGTTTTCAAGCATTATTCTCTCCATTATATTAGTCTTGGTCTTCAATCTTGGGTGTTTCAAAGTTGGTCGATGGTCTAAGGAGGATTACAACACTAATGAAATATTTTTAAGTCTTTAAAATTTAACCACAAGCTCCATGAAGCAAGGAAAAAATGGGATGCCTTCAAATGTAAAAACACAGGTTTTTTCCAGTCCCCATTCTACTAAATTTGATTTCTTAAAGCTAATGAAATTTTTTAAGTTTGAATTTTACTTGGAATAGGTGGAGAATGACCACAAGAAGCTAGAGAAAGAAGAATTTTCGAATTCCATTCATTATTGAGAGAGAAATTGTTTTTAAAGAGGCTCAAACCTACACAAAGGAAGGAAACTTTAAAACTAGGGTTTAGGAAAAACTTTTTTATCGAATCTCACAAATAAACCAATGAAATTTTGTGAAATTTAGGAATAATATCTATGGGATCCATACAAAGAAAATGCAAAAATAATTTTTTTGTTTCATCATGAATGGATGGAGAATTTGCTGGGATAAATTCAAAAAATTGTGACAGATTTAGTTTTAACAATGTAAATGGTGGTTTTGATTATTTCAATGAAAATTCAAGAATTGAAGATATTTTTTCTTCATGATTCATGCATAATAGGAGTTAAACAAGATTTAAGGAGTGTTTTCTTGGTTTGAAAGGATCCTATTTGAAAATATAAGGTCTTTAACTTCATGTTAGTCACGAGTTTTGATCAGTATGGAGATCAAGTTTTTTCTCATTTCAAAGACTTTTCATGAACTAGAACTCCTTTTCCTTGGTGATTCAAAGTGATTAGGGGTTAAAAATATTGATAATCCCATGGAAATTTTGAAATGGGTGTGATCGGTAGAATACGTAATTTTCTCCATTGTTGTCGTGACGATTTGCTTATACAAAGTTGTGCAAATTATATTGTGAAAGAGTCATTCTTGGACTCAAGCTCATCAAATGTTCCTCTCAGCTCAAAGGAGCATGTAAAGAGACAAATGATTTTCTTATTCATACATAGAGATTATTGTTATCTTGCCTTGCTTTAATCACAAAAGGAATGTGGAGAGTCAGAGTGTTTTCCTACTTGAGTATGATGAAAGTTGTGAGTTATTGAACTTACAAGAATGTCAAACATCCCTTGAAATTTGTTCAAACTCGAATAGAGAAGATAAATACTCACTATTATTTGCAAAACAAGAAGACAAAAAGGACATTTTATGAAACTCAGTATTGAAGAGGTAAAGAAAGGTCATTACTTAGTTGTCTTAAGTTCAAAAGCATTCCTTTGTTCTTTTATCCAATTTGTCACAAATAAAATGGTATTGTTCTCATGAAGAAAATTTGAAGATTCATTCTTGTCTTGTATATGATCATGAATCTCAAACCATTGAAGTGTTAAAAAAATATAGTGTGGAGACAATTTTGAAAGGTTGAGATAGTGATGTAAGAAAATAGTGAAGGTAGTTTTGAAAGCTTATATGCATGAGTACATAGAGATTATTTAATGGATGAGAAAGTGAAGTTCAATGAAGCATGCCAATGAAGAATATAGAGGACTCGAGATATAATACAGGGAACTGAAATAGAAGACAACGAACTAAAATAGACTGTGAATGAAAAGCATTCAAATTGAGGCAATGAACATTAAAAGGAATTGGTTGTTCTTTGGGTCCAAACTAGAGGGACATAACCAAAAGAGATAGTGATTCAAAAATATAAATCAGAGTTATTACAAGGTGCATTATCAAAAGAATAGGTGGATTGAGACTTGAGCCCTAATAAAGTGATCATAATCGATGAGTCAACAATAAGGAAACTATATGATCTTCTTGTATACTTGAATTGTCTAAGAAGTGGGTTTTGCTTGAGCTAGAAGAATTTGGTGCTTCTTACTTTATTAGCTATTAGGTGCTCATTTCTTCATCTAGTTGGTGCTAGGTTTCATTTATAGTTTGTGCTTCACATATCAAGTTGTTGGGTTAATCACACCAGGTTGTACAAATATATATCAAATCTAAGCATATAAGCAATAAATACGAAAATAAACCAAAAGAAACAATACACAAGATATAACATGGTTCACCCAATGTGGGCTATGTCCACCAAGAAATAGCCAATCTATTATTCAAAGATTTATAGAGGATATACAATGAAGATTTGCAATCTTCCACACCTCTCCCGGATGTACAATACTTTCTTCCTCACAAGCTTCTCTTTTCTCTCTCTCTAATAATTCCTTCTTACAATTATGATCAATCTTACTTCTAACCCTAGATTTTTAGCTTATATAAGCATATACAAACTTAGGAAGCTTTAGTTATGTAGTTATAACCATTAGATCACCTTTTAATCAAAGGTTATATCTAATTCCATGAGTTAAATAAAACAATCATGCACAGGTAAAAACGATGTCAACTACCCTAACTGATATTGGTTCCTACTTTCTTGAACAATGTTGGTCACTAGGTGACCGACGCTACATCCGTGTATTCTAGAAATTTAATAAAGCATGCTATTTATGAAGAAATTGAGCTCCACAACTCAACAATCCCCCACTTGGAGACAAATTACGCATTATACCGTACCGATCCGTCCTTGTCATGTTATTCCTCTTCAAGTCCCAAACTCAAAGACGAACAAAATTAGAGTGAAGCTCCAACTTATCCTTTTCAACGAATTTGTTAACATATTCACAGATTTCTTATTCGTATGAATTTTCTCTAGTTTCATTTTTTCCATCCTCCAACACCTTCCATATGAAGAGATATCTCAATTGAATGTGTTTCGTTCTTGAAGGAAACGTTGAGTTATTTACACTTTGACTATCACTATACAATATGCAATCCTCTTTCTCCTTTCCCAACTCTTCCATGTACCTTCTCATCCATATCATCTCTTTCTTAGCATCTTTAGCTACAACATATTCAGCCTCTATAATAGATAGGGCCACAACCTTCTGTAATATTAAGATCCAACTAACTACCATCCCACCTACTATGAATACATATCTAGTGGTGCTCCTCCTACCATCCAAATATCAAGCCATATATGAATCAACATAGCCACATTAAAAGTATCTAACCATCCATAACATAATTGCATGCTAGATGTTCCTCTCAAATACCCGAGAATCCATTGACTATTCTCTAATGCTCTTTAACTAGATTGGCCATAAATCTTCTCTCAAATCCCACTACATGTGCAATGTCTAGTCCGATACAAACCATAACATACATAAAACTTCTAACCTTGAAGCATATGGAAATTGTGCCATGTACTTGACCTCCTCATGTGATGTAGAACACTGATCTTTGCTCAATTTAAAGTGTCTAGCCATAGGTGTACTTACAGGTTTTGAATTCTGCATATTAAACATTTCCAACACCTTATTGATATAATGTTCCTAAGACAAATACAATTTCTTATTCTTCCTATCTCTATGAATTTTCATGCCAAGGATTTTATTTGCAGCTCCCAAATCCTTCATTGCAAATGTATGAGCTAACTTTTCTTTAAGCTCAATAATGTCCTGCATACTAGATCCTGTAATAAGCATATCATCCACATACAGTAAAAAAATAATATAGCTTCCATTTTCAAGCTTCTTGAAATAAACACAATGGTCAGATTCACATCTCATATAACCATGCTCATGCATAAAACTATCAAACCTCATATACCATTGCCTTGGGGCTTTCTTGAGCCCATACAAGCTCTTTTTCAACCTGCACACACAAGTTTCTCATTACCCTTGACTTCATAACCAAGCGATGATACATATATATCTCTTCCTCCAAATCACCATGAAGGAAATCCATCTTAACATCAAGTTTCTCTAAGTGCAAATATTCTACTGCAACTAAACTCAATACAATATGTAATAGAAGTCATTTTTACTACAAGAGAAAAATCTCACCAAATTCAATACATGTTTTTGTGCAAATCCTTTTACTACAAGCCTTGCCTTGTATCTTTTATGTCCACCCTCTTCTTCCTTGATCATGTAAACCCATTTGTTCTACAATATCCTTTTACCTGGCTGAAACTTAACAAAATCCCATGTGTGGATTTGTTCTAAGGATTCCATGTCATGCTCCCACGGCTTATCGGTTTCATCTCACATTGCTTCTTCAAAACTTTCTAGTTCACCACTATTAATCAATAATAAATAAGACAAGGAAGCTAAAAATATTTATGGAGGTCTACTTACCCTTTGTGACCTTCTAACAAAATTTTGGGGTACCAGAGGCTCAATATGTACTTCTACTGTACATTAGTATCCACATCTAAATGGCTGACGACACCGGTCCGGATCTTATGTAGCCAAAGTCGGTTCACGTGACCAACGCCACTCCATGTTCTAGTCTTTCGAAACCAGCTTCTATGTAAACCTGTAGGTGTCACTTTTAAATCTAAGAATGCATTTTCATCCACAAAATTTCCAACCAGTTTGTCTTTGGGTACCAAAACTTGATCCATGTACATTATATTTTCATTCTAATCAATTTCATGACTCCTAAAAATATTAGCATATTTTAAATCCAAAACCAAAATCCAAAATCACCATATCCATAACTAGTAAAAGTACATCTCTTGGATTTAACATCCATCTTATTCATATTTTCTTTATCAACATGCACAAAAGCTTCTAAACCAAATACTCTAAGAAAAGAAAGATCTACCTCTTTTCCAATCCAATATTCTTCTAGTATTCCACCATCTAGTGCACTTGAAGGCCCATGGTTGATTAAATACACCACCATGTCTATTGCTTCTACCCAAAACTACAAAGAAAATCCAACATGTATCCTCATGCTTCTAGCATGTTCCATGATTGTCTTGTTCATTCTTTTAGTAACACCATTCTCTTGTGGTGTTCTAGGAACCATTCTTTCTCTATGTATTCCATTTATTGAACAATAATCATTGAAATCCTTGTTGTAGTACTCACCACCATTTTCAGATCTAAGGCATTTTAACTTTGAATTTGATTCATTTTCCACAAGGGATTTCCATATTTTAAAAGTCTCAAACATTAGATTTACATTTTATACAATAAACCCATACCTTTCTTGTGACATCATCAATGAAATTCACATAATATTGGGATCCTCCATGAGAAGCTACCTAGGTTGGTCTCCACACATCTGAGTGCACAAGCTTCAATTTTTACTTCTTCTTTGTTGCCCCAACTTTGAGAAATCTCACTCTCTTTTTCTTTCCAAAGATACAATGCTCATAGAAATCAAGATCTACATCTTTCAAATCTGATAACTTACTCTTAGCCTTTAAGACCTATATTTATTTTTGACTCATATGGCCTAGTCGATTATGCCACATGCTTACATCTAAATCTGAAGTAGATATTATAGAAAATGAATCAGTAATACATGTAGACAAATACAATGTTCCTACCTTATTTTCTCTTGCAACAACAAGAGATCCCTTAGTAACTTTCCAAGAGTCAGCTGTGAATGTAACCATGCAACCAGATTCACCTAGTTATCCTACAAAAATTATATTTCTCTAAGGCTTGGCACATGCTTCACATATTTTAATATCCATGTATTTCCATTCTATAATTTTAGATGAACTTCCCCTTTACCAATAATATTGCATGGTTCATCATCTCCTAAATAAACATGCCCAAAATTACCCTAGACATAATTTCTAAAATAACCCTTATTAGGGGTAGCATGGAAAGAAGCTCCTGAATCTAAAACCCATGATTCAATTTTATTATCCAAGGAGAGAATAAGGGCATATTGCATTACATCTAAAGATGCAACATTTTCCTCTTTACTTTTCTCCAGTACATTCTCTTTATTTTCCTTGAACTAGAAATCCTTCTTTGCATGTCCTTTCTTTCCACAATTCCAGTAGGTTATTCCTTTACCTCTGGATTTAGATATGTCATTCCTATACTTTGATTTCCCATTATTATTTCTCTTGGATCTCTCCTTCTGTCTTTCCTCTACTTTCTACATTCAAATCATTTCCAGATGATGACTCCCCTGTACTTTTGCTACGTATTTATTCATTCAGGATTATACTAACCACATCATCAAACTTTAAAATATTAGTAGTAGACGTTGTATTACTAACAACCATTACCAAGTTATCCCAACTATCTGGAAAAGAGCATAGAAATAAAAGTGCTTTCACTTCATCATCAAACGGAATATTCACTAATTTTAATTTATTTACAATAGACTTGAAATCATTCAAATGGCTTGATGCAAATGCAACTTCTTGCATCTTAGAATTAAATAATTTCTTCATTAAATAAACTTTATTTGAAGCACTAGGTTTTTCATATAAATTAGCTAAAGATTTCATCAACTCTACCATGGTTGATGCTAAAATAATATTCAAGCCACAAATGGTTCCAAGCTCTATATTATGGATCCCAAAGCCTTTCTGTCAAGAATTTTTCATTCTTCATCAATCATCTTTTTAGGCCTTTTCCTCTCATCCAACGGTCAAATTTCTCAACTCTATATTTTCCATCTTACTCGTCATTGTTATAGCTCTCACTCAATCGAAATACCTTTATGAGTAAATCAGTCAACACACAAGACCCTAAAAAAAAAAAGCTCAGATACCGCAGTTTTGGGGTTAATCTCAATCACCAGTTGTACAGATATATATTAGATCTAAGCATACAAGCAATAAATACAAAAATAAACCATAAGAAATAATACACAAGATATAACATGGTTCACCCAATGTGGGCTACGTCCACCAAGAAACAACCAATCTATTAATCAAATCTTTGTAGAGAATATACAATGAATATTTTCAATCTTCGACACCTCTCCCAAATGGATAGTACTTTCTTCCTCACAAGCTTCTCTTTTTCTCTCTCCAATAATTCCTTCTTACAATTATTATCAATCTTACTTCTAACCTTAGCTTTCTAGATTATATGTGTAGATACAAACTTAGGGAATCGTAGCTATGTAATTACAACCATTATATAACCTTTTAATTAAAGGTTAGATCTAATTCAAGTGAATTAAATAAAACAATCACGCATAGGTAACGATCTTTGGTTCCTACTTGCTTGACCGATGTTGGTCCCCGGGTGCCCAAGACATCGCGACGTAACAAGATGATGAATCTGGAGTTAATCATGATGGTGATTTGGGGGCACATTTGTAAAAAATGTATTAAGGGGGGAATGTTGGCATAATTAATACTTTGTTTAGTTTGGTTATATGTAACCGATGTATCGATTCTGAGCGGTTTACATCCTAACCACATTCTCTCCCATATTTATACACACCTCTTTCTAAAAAAATTATTCAAGCATTTTTGCATTTCTCCTAAGCTAACAGCAATGGTAAGTTCGTAATCTAATCCAAACCATTTTTGTGGAGAAGGTATCAATAGTTGGATTAAAATAGGGCAACCAAGGTTTCATGACAAGGTAGATAGATTTACATACCCAAATATCTTCAAATATGGTGTCTTTATCAGTTATAGAAGTAAATACATAATAAAGAAACCCTTGCATGGGGATATATGTCTAACCTTCCTTCCGTAAGAGGAAGAGAATAATTTGAAATCCATTCATGGAAGGTAGGAAGGTCATGGTCTTGAAATAAATTGTCGATTCAAGCACCTCCTCACCGAATGTGAAATAGGGAATATTAGCCATAGATACCATGGGTGTGGTTTTATCAGTCCTCCCATGCGGTGCTTCTCTGAAGGAACATTTTACAACATGGTCACTCCTAGATTTTTAGCCCCAACAGAGTCCTCTAAGATGGGGAATGGAGACGATAGGATTTACAATATTCTCGATGAGAAACAAAGGCTTTTGGAGGATGAAGAGGAGCCTTCATTGTTATGAGACAACTAAATAGGGAAATAAAGTTCTCAATCCCCTCTATTAAAACCACTAGAGATAACACTTTTTTTACAGGATCTTTTACATTGAGAACTCTCGAGCACATAGAGATAATCCCTAACTTCAAGGGTCCACAGCCTCCCTAAGGAAACCTACGCATAACCACACAAAACAACACCCCTAAGTGCACCATTCATACCACTTTGTAGGTGACCTAAAAAAATGATGTCTCACTCAACATGTTCACCACATTCTCCAGAGCAGGTGACACCTTTGTAAACTATGGGCTAGGGTTAGGTTTCAAGACATTGTATGACAATGTACATATTTATACCATGATATTTTCATAAATTCATGAATTCATCTTAGATATGTAGTTTCCTCTCCTCTCGGGACCAAGGGCATTGATGGTATTTTCATATTTCAACATAAATCTTAATAAATAAGAAAAAGAGTTGATATCCCTCTATAGAAAATTACCATTAGAAAGGAACATATTCTACATATGGTATTCCATTAACAATATTTTTATTAAAAATGAATTCCTACCACCAAAGCATAATAAATAAAATCCTAAATTTCCAAGCCAAGATTAATCATTTAGTAAAATAATAAATACATTTTCGGTACTTTCTTCAGTTGATTGTTTGAGAATTTCCCTATTAAAACTTTTCATTTTCAAGGGATTCATTGCAATGATTACTCATGAAAAATTAGTCGCAAAAATATTAATGCCCCCGTTGATGGGCCATTTTAGATGCCCTTCTTTGAGGTGCTTTAGAACCATTTTTTAAAAAGTGTGCAAGCATTAGATGTCAATTAAATGACTATTGGTACAAAGGAACCAATTTTACATGGCATCGATGTCTTCTTGTACTTAAGTATTTTAATTGCATTGTATAGGTGTTTACATGTAAAACCTTATAATGGGCTATTAGAAATGAATGTGCAATGACTCCTAAGGACCTTGAGAACTTATTTTGCATGGGATCAAATGACATAGATTATGATTCAATGATAAATTAGGTGTTTACAAAGGCATTTTTCTAGAGCTTGGGATTGGAAAAGTTTCCCTCATGTGAATTTGGGACATTTTTTATTGGTAAAATTTGGAAAGGCTCCAAGGGCCATTACAAAAATATATTACAATGAAGCTCACAAGGATCTAAAAAAGAAAACAAAGATCCAAAGATAATTGACTCAAAAACAACCAAATATCGATGAAAAACCACCATACAAGAACAAAAACTCATCCCAAAATAGAGGAGTGAGATCTCAATGTCATATGTGTTGGGGCTGAATTCTACTTTGAAGAAATTATTTTCTTATGCTGGACCAAAGTCCATTCTCCCTTATTTGAATCTTCACCATGACCGACCCGATATGATGACAACTTCAATTGAAGAAATAGGTTGATACATAAATTTGGGAGAGGATGAAGGTTCCCTCTCCTTAACCATTCGTTGTGAAGTTTGCATAAATTCCTTTGTAGAGAGTCATGTTAATGTTCATGAGAGGATTTCTCCACAACAAGAGTAAACTCAACCCTCGAAATGCTCTTCTCGGAAGACAAATCTTCCTCACAATCCAAAGGGGTCTCAATGATATGGTGAGAAGGAAGGGAATCCTTCCACCAAGATGAATTTTCTCTATTTTTCCATTTGGGTATCCCACACTCATCAATTAAATGTCCTATTTGGAAACATCTATGGCAGCAAAAGGACAATATCTCATAATCTAGTCTTTGAATCCAAACCCTTTCTCCAATTTGCAGCTCAATCTTATCAGGTAGATCAAGGGGAACATCCATATCTACCAAAATATGGGCATAAGAGGGATACACCGGCTGAGTGGACACCTCATCCGTGGCGACATGGCCACCCAATGCATCACCAATAGTTTCCGGACACAATTCAAACCCAGAGTTGTGAAAGGCGGACCTTGAAACCTAACCCAAACAAGCATCCAATCGAATGAGTCTTTCAACGGATCAAACGTTGGGAACCATGGTTTTTTCATAAGACCATAATCCCCCATGCCCAATAACATTTATTGATAGCATCCCTATCATGCCCAGATTCAAAGACAACAATAAAATATGCTTTTCGAGCAGGATAAAGTTTCACTTTACCCGTGATTCTTGAACTCTAGTTTTCTCAAAATCCATTCATTTAAGAAGCTGAAAATCTTTAGTCATTGTTGATGGAAACGGAAAATGAGTCCACGCTTGCATAAATCCTCCTCTCTCGTCCCAAAACTTGAAGAAAAATGTCCTCTTCAAACTTTAGAACACGGGTTTTGGTTGCAGGTTTGAGAAATTTCCTCTTACCTCTACCTCCCTTCACATGCTTTGCATCAATAGCGGAAAAGATTTGTCTTTCCACGTGTTGTTGTTTCTTGCAGGTCGTTGCTTTATTGTTGTCCATTTTCATGGCCGATTTGACGGACGGATCTTCCTTCCCAATCTGGGATCCGCCACTTTGGGGCTAGACCCACCACCGCACTAGCGTCCCCGTAGCCGCTTTCTGCTTCCTCAAGCAGAGGCTCCCACGTGGTCACTTTTCTAAGGCCCCGTGTGCTAGGTTAGGGCTTAAACGCACAACCTCGACATCGCAGATCGAATTTTGGACATTTATCAAAGAGTTTTGTAAATTATTAAAGTGAACTGTTCATTGATGTGATTACTTGGCTAGGATTACTAGCCACGACAAGACTTCAACATAGATTATCATTTGAAAGTTCATGCAATTCTTGTAGCGTAGTACTCACTACAATGAGTTGTCTATGTGGAAGTTTAGATATTTATTTACATAAATTATCCTCTACAATTAGTACTTAGGCATAAAACGGTCTTGATATGGTGGAATCTATTTCACTATTAGTAAAATCACCTTGGATATTTAGTGGAAACATTCCATTCTTAATAATTTATAGATTGGTAATTATAGTGTCACTTTCACTTTTATTCATTATTAGACATAACTTTTTGTAGAAGAAACCCAATATTCATGAGGTTATTTTTTAAACATATGATGTAATATACATCTGGTATATGCTTCTTTTTGTCATTCATTTTTTTAATTTTATCGTTACCTTTCACATGACTAATACTATGTTCTAATTACCTAGTCTTACCTCTGATTTAACTAATTCATCCATGTATGCAAACATTAGGTGCGATCGCGATTGACGTAACTTCAAACTGATTAGGAAGCCACACCTGTTGACAATATCTCTGCCGATCAATATTCATAATCAAGGCCCCGAACCAGAAGGATCCAACTTATTACACGATTCTCTCCTCCTTCCAGAAGTTCTGCTACACTGAAAACGATTTACGTGGTATACAAGTCGGTTAAATTTGAATTGTGACATATAACGCAAGCGGAGAAAGTGGAATATTGGCCACAGATTGTACCATTCATGACGGGTCGTTTTCTTCATTTCTTTGTTTCTGGGTTTCGTGAAAATTTGAGGCAACGCAGAGGGACGATTGAAAGAGGCACCGACTAAGACTTGAAAAATAAATAGTTCTATATATAGCGGTACTCTCTTAGCGGCATTACATCAATCCGCTTTACTGCTCTGCTGTGAACAAATTGAATTGAATTGAATTCTAGCCACCGCTATGGAGTCTAAGTTCTTCCTAGCCTTGCCTTTCATTTTGTATTTTGTGCTTGGTTTGATGCCAACTGAAACAATGGGTGAGCTGGGCTGAGATCTGCAATTGATATTGTTTCTATGATTGGTTTGCAGGAATGCAATCGATTGTTGATCAAGATAAAGTTTATTTAATATATATGTGTTATTCTATGCATATGCAGGTGCTCAAGTGTTTAGAGAATACATAGGCGCAGAGTTCAGCGGCGTAAAATTCTCAGATGTACCCATCGATGGGGGAATGGAGGTGCACTTCATTTTAGCCTTCGCCATAGACTACACCACGTCGGGCACTTCTCCTACAAACGGGGAGTTCAACATTTTCTGGGACAACGACAATCTTAGCCCCGGTGCGGTGCAGGCCATCAAATCCAAACATAACAATGTCAGGGTCGCTCTCAGCTTAGGCGGGGACAGCGTAGGCAACGGCTTCGCGCAGTTCAGGCCGTCTTCTGTGTCTTCGTGGGTGAACAACGCCGTGTCTTCTCTCACAAATATAATCCAACAATACCATCTTGACGGCATCGACATCGATTACGAGCACTTCGACTACTCCGATCCCAACACATTTGCCGAATGCATTGGACAACTCATCACGCAATTAAAACAGAACAACGTCATCTCCTTTGCTTCTATTGCTCCCTTCGACGATGACCAAGTGCAGTCGCATTACAGTGCCCTGTGGAGAAAGTACGGCAGTGTCATTGACTATGTGAACTTCCAGTTCTATGCCTACGACTCCACCACCACCGTCACCAAAATCCATGATTCTATACTGTATTACTGTGTATTCAGTGGGTTGCGTTTCATTTGGTCTTTGAGTCGGTTATATCGTGTGGCGTTGACCATTATCATAGTACGTGTATGTGAAAATTCTATTGCAGTCTGGTTATTAATTTCCTATCTTAAAAGATTATTTAACTGCCAAAACTAATTCACAACTAATATCGAAAAATAACACAACTGCAACTTCACTAATAAAAATACGAAAGAAATGCATAACACAATGAACACAATATTTTCGCAAATTGTCCCACGGAAAAACCCCTAAGGAAAACCCTTCTACATATGAAATATTAACTTCAGCAAATTAAGAGATACAAAGATTCCTTGCCTCTTACTTGGTAGAACTCCGACAATCTCCTGACCTTCTCTCGTTGATATTCCCCCTATTGTTATCCCCAACGCTATCACCGCATCCTTGCTAACACCGCAAGACTATTTTCTATCACTGCAAACTTACAAACTCATTTTCTAGCACTGCAAATGCTTCTCCAAAACTTTTATTCTCCAAATGCCCAATGACCTCCTTTATACTACTCTCATTGGAAAACCAACAGTACCAAGATCGATTCTCAATCGACAGCTGAGATACATAACAACTTAACAACCATAACAAATTTGGTTGCAAGGTGTCACTAAAGGAAATCAATAATTAGAAAATAATTAATTCATTCTCAACAATAAGATAACTATTATCTAATCTTAGCAAATGGACAAACAACTGTCCAAGCTAACAAACTAACACTCCCTCTTAGCGAGGAAGTTGTTCTACACGACACCCATCTTATCTCTGAAGAAGATAAATTTTTCCTTCCCCAATGCCTTAGTAGTAATGCTCGCTTTCACCTACTCCTCTTACGTAGGTGTGTATTGTAGTTAAACAATACCTCATTGTACACAATCTACGATGAAGTGATACTCGATATCTATATGTTTAGACATATCATGAAACACTTGATTCTCGGACAACTTGATGCAACTCGATTTTCACAATGTATTTCGGTAGTCTCAACCTTCTCGACTCAAACAAGGCCACTAAATGAACTTCCAAATCCATATAGCTTCACATGTCTCCATGCTAGATGCAATGTATTCTGCTTCGATGAACTCAAAGCCACCTGTACTACGCTCATCGCTAAACCAAGAAACAACCCCGATCCTAAACTAAAACAACACCACTGAAGTGCTCCTTTTTTTCTGCCAGTATTGCACTGCGCCAATCTGCATCAATATAGCCTATCCACTTGATTCCTTCACCTCGAACAAATCTTATCCCATATTCAATTGAACCACATAAATAATGCAACACATGCTTAGCCATTGTCAATGCACTCTCTTTGGCTCAACCATGAACTCGGATAAGAGAGTTTACTGCAAATGCTATATCTCTTGACTCGTGTTGACCAAATACATGAGCAAACCAATTAACTACTTTTATAAGGTGGAATCTACATCTTTGTCCTTAGATGTATCTACCTTTCTCTAATTAGTGATCATAGGTGTAGACATGGCTTTACAATCCTCCATCTCGAATCTCTTCAAGATTTCAATGCAATATTTCCTTGACCAAGGAAAATCTCTTCATCTATCTACCACACCTCCATGCCTCAAAAATAGTGCATGAGTCCCAAATCCTTCATCTTGAACTCTTCTACGCAAGGTCCCTCTTACAATCCTCTCTATGATCCCTAGTGCCTCGAAAGAAACAAGTCATCTACATATAGAACAAGAATGAGAGCCTCACCCCCAACCACCAAGTAGTAGAGGTTAGCATCTGCCTCACTCTTCACAAAGCCCATTTCCTACAAGTATGTATCAATGTGCTCATACCACGCTCTAGGAGCCTGCTTGAGTCCGTACAAGGCTTTCTTTAATCTGCACACGTGGGTCTCTTTGCTATGTGCTACAAAGCCTTCTCCCAAGTTGTTCTATTTATACCTCTTCCTTCAATTCACCATTAAGGAATGTTGTCTTGACATCCATTTGATGGATCTGCCATCCCATCTACGTTGCAAATGAGATTACAGCTCATATAGAAGTATACCTAGCCACTAGAGAAAATGTCTCCTCATAGTCTATTCCCTCCTTCTGAGAGAACCCCTTTTCCACAAACCTTGCCTTGTATTTCTTGATGCTACCATCTGCACCGTGCTTTATCTTGAAGATCTAGCGTGATCCAACTACTACCCTATCTGTTGGTCTAGGCACTACCTCCCACACATCATTCTACATTATTGAAGTATATTCCTCAACTATAGCATCTCGCCATACCTGATGTTGTGTAGCCTCTTGATAGCTGGAAGGTTCACTATCTACCAACTAGCTGACTAATGCCACATAGTCATTAAACTTGGTTGGTTCTCTCCTCTCTCTTGTACTCTTCCTAGGAGCTCCCACAAACTCCTGAGTATCCCTTTTTGTGTCTTGAACCTCACGGTTCTTGCTGCCAACTATAGAGGATGAAATATCAACCTCTATATCTTCTAGATGCATATCCTGCTACACTAGTTGCTCCATACTGCGGAATCTTCACTACTACGAGTCTATGTTTTTACTAGTATCGTACTTGAGCTTTGCTGCCCTTGACTTGGACTTGGAGCTTTTTTGGCTGCTCACTTTGATCATCTCATGGCAAATATCCTGGACCTTCTAAATGCTTTGTCCTCCATGAACTTGACATCACATCTAACAATAATTCTTCTGGTCCCTAGAATAAAAATCCTATATGCCTTTGAAGTTTCATTGTACCCAACAAGTTACCCCTTCTCTGCAATCTGATCTAACTTAAGTACGTGTGTATCTTCTGGAATATGACAATATGCCAAAATCCCAAATATCTGAACCGACCTACATTTGGCTTCTTCCCTAGTACCTTGTGTGGAACCACATTGCGAATGTAAATCGTTGTACTACACACCTCTTCCAGTCCATAGCGGTGGGGCATGTCTTGGTCATGTAGCATAGCCTTTCAACTTTGCCTCGGATATAGAATGATTCTTCCTCTCAATAACTCCATTTTGCTATGGATTGTAAGGAATAGTCCACTCTCTCTTGATTCCTTCTTCCGGTACAAACAGTGGTTCATTTTAAGACACCCCTATAAAATCAAGGTGGAAAATACCCTGCGAATATCCCCGTAACCGGCTTTCAAGTGAAAGGCTAATTTGACAACAGATTCAAAAAAAAAAAAATTCTGGTTTTCAGGTTCCATCGTTGTGCGCGACAACACTAGTCCGTAACGACGCACGTCACTTGCGCAACAATAGTTAGCATCGACGCAGCACAAATCGACAGACGTTTACGCGACCCAAAGCAATGAACGAATGACGCGACATTTTTACCATCAGAGTCCGACGCTGTCAATGGCGACAATTGACGTGCGACATTGTTCTATATTGACGCTGACATCGTCCTCTATCGCCGCGCGACTGCTCGTAATTAAATGACGCGCGACATCGCCCGTATTGACGCTGCGCGACATCGTCCTCTATTGACGCGTGACATCGCTTTCTATTGACGTGCGACATCGTGTGATTAAATGACGATGCCAGCCAACTGGCGACACTGCGATTAAAATGACGCCGACGACACTACAATCAATTTGTAGTACGCGGTAAAGGAAATAGATGACGCGCGACAACAGAACAAGATGACGCGCGTCAATTGAAGCTAGTGACGCGCGTCAGTATAAGCAAATGACGCACGTCAATAGAGGACATTGACGCCCTATTTAGGTTATAAATAGCCATGTGCCGCTCATTTTCTCGTTTTCGTTTTCCCGTTCTCGAATTTTTGCAGGTCTAAATCTTTGACAAAGACGCTATTTCAGGAAGAAAATCCATAATGTCGACTTCACATGCTTCCCAATTGCAAGTTCAGGAAGAAAATCAGGACAATCCAACTCAATCGATTTCGAAGATCACCTACAGGAATCCCTTATGCCCTCACATCCATACGGCTTTGAAGATGTCTTCAGAATATTCAGCTATAATGGAAGCGTGTGAATTTACAGGCTCAAATATGCCCCATTTCAAACGAGATCCGGATATTTTGAATTACCTTCTCGTCATGCTACAATTCGTAGGGCGGTATATTTTATGTTACTTCGAACGATGGCCAAATGTTCCAATTCACTATTGAACCAAATGACATACATCGGTTTACGGGCCTTCCTATCGAAATTTACTAACCAGTGGGACACCAAGGCAACACTCACGGAAGATGACAAGAAATTTCTCGAATCAACGTGCGGTTTCCATTTTGATTGTAAGTATAATTCATTTTAATTCATATTTTTAATGTTTTTTTACTTTGATACAATTCTGTTATAAATTTTTCAACTGTTTCAAGCATTTCGCATTCGCAGCCCATGTCAATAAATCCAGCGTGCATGGTGTAGATACACAATCAATTGCACATCACTTTCTTGTCTTTGCACTTATTTCGCTTTTCAAGCTTTGCACTGTTTCACAGGTCGCCAAATGATATACCAAATTGGGCTATCAGACATACATTTGTGCCACTATCACGAAAACGAAAATTCGATTGGGTGCACATTTCTATCGAAAAAATAAGAACTCGACATAGCCAATTCAAAAGTCTCGATAAACCTTTAATTCATTCAAAGAAACTATCTCCTCGGCTTCTACTATGAGGCACTTTTAAATTTAAAAACATAATGAAATTCCTACTTGCTTTGATGAGGCTTTGAAGAAATTCTCGCCTTATTTGCGAATAATAGCAGGTATAAACTATTTAGTTTGTAATTGTATTACTATTTTCTACATTACAGTGCACATTTATTAAATCTTAAATTTTAATGTTTTGCAGAGAAGATATCTTGAAGCCATTCCCCAAAAAAAAAAGATGTCAAGAGGAAGAGGCCAACTACACGCGAGAGGCTTCAGGGGACTCCCAATCTGAAATGGAAGCTCACCTCTCCAAACCCTCAACAGTTTGAACTCATTAAACGCCTCGAGAAGTAATACATTCTCATATATTATTTACAAATTCCAAAGTTGCAGATTTTTTTCAATTTAAATTTTAACCAAATGATTTAACATTTAATATTGATGAATTGCAGGGATTTTGGAACCTTCTTCCCCAACTCACTCCATACATTCGCATGCATTGATATCTTCTGAACAGCCACCGAGTACAACTCCTACAAGGCCACCCGTAGCACCGAGAAAACAACCCCTAAGGCAAAAGGTACAACTTTTTTCTATAGTACGTTTAATTTCGTAGTTTTGACTTTTGAATTGTTCTAATATTTTCTTTTTTCTTGTACTTTTTACAGCGCATGTCATTCATGATCAAACCACGGCAGCGACACCAACTCAACCATTAATTTTTAAAATGCCAACCGTGAGGAACAGTGAGAAAAGACCATTGGGTAAACGCATGACTTTTGCTCCGACTCCCCAGGGGACACTAAACCTTGACTCCTCGTTTCGTATTCCAACTCTCTCACTTGGTGGCTTGCCCGGTGCAACCAGGCATATCTGTTTGAACAATATAAATTTAGATGAAGATTATTTGGGCATTGATAGCAATGAACCAGCTGGTTTTTTCGATACCTTGCGAGATGATTCAAGAGGCTAGCGGTGTATACTTCAAATTTCAATTTTAATATGCTTTACAATTTTTAATTACATTCTCGATTTAAATTTATTTATCTAAATCTTGATTTATTTTTAGCTGAAAGGATCAGCCCACCCAAAGACAAAAAAATAGCAGAGTTGATCTTGGTGAAAGCCCCCACACTTCTCCAAAGAAGATCGTGCATCGAAGTCGGATAGTGAAGAGTTTCCACCTTATCCTTTTGGAGAACTTAATTGGTAAATGATTATCAATCCCATGCCGGTGAGTTTATTGTTCCTCATATCCAACAGCCTAATAGAATGGGAGAAAGGGCCAAAGTTCTTATCAATGAGATTATTAGTCGTTATGAAAATTATTGAACGGAGGACCGGTTTATACAGTCAGTCGAGTAATCAACTCTGCGAAGATGGATTCCTTACTTACCCAAGCAAAATGTGGGGCCCCGTCACTTTTAACAACACGACTATAAAGATGGCATTTTAGATAAGGCACTAAATGCATTGGAAAATATTAGTGCTGCAGAGGCCCAGGCATATTTTAACAAATGGTCAAAGGACAAGGATTTGGTATCAATTGCAAATGCCCGAAAGAGATAGAGCGGTTGTAAGTACTATTACATTCAAACAGTCGTTTTTGTTAATTTGAAATTTTGAATTTACATTAATATTTTGAATTGACATTACTCTTTTGGTGCAGTTGAAATATGAAAATTTGAAGAGTCAGGCGAAGGTTTTGCAAGTTCACTTGGAAACAGCAAAGAACAACTTATCCGCTGCAAAAAATATGAAGCAAAATATTGTTTTGGTTAACAAACAAAACAATACACTAAAGCGGATAATTAAAGAGCATGGTCTTGACCCTGACATCTTGTTCAAAGAAAAAGCAGCTGCTGATCCAAATTTGCTGTCGCACGGAGATGCAACAAATCAAGAGGAAAGAATTTTAAAAAATCTTGACAGTGCTGCAGAAGATCTCATATGTTCAGGGGTTATTTCTGGTGTTGGGGAAAGAGGTGCAGCTAGAGTGGTAGAAGCCGTTGGGGAAGAGAGTACAGTAGAAGTTTCTAAAGAAAAAGAGGCTTCTCAAAATTAGAAACTGTTATTATTGACTAAACTCCTACTATTGCGTATGTAATATGTTATTTGAATTTAATTATATGGTGATTAGATGGTGATTATCATGAATTATATGTATGTTTCTCTTTTACTTGTACATTGTATTTGATGAATCAGTATGTGGACGTAGATGATGAATGATGATAATGATAGATGATGATGAAAGATGATGAATGATGAGAATTGATAATCAATGATAGATGTTGATGAAATATGATGATCAATTTAATTTCTTTAATTATCTTGAAAATTATGTCTTTGGGAAAAAATAGCAACTAAGTTTTGAAACAGATCTTTACTATTTAGGATTTCTCCTTAATAGACTTATGGTGTAGGAAAATTCTATTTTAAAGAGATTCACCTCTATATTAGTGCATAATCTTTCACTAGAGAGGTTGTTTGACATCCAAAATAGTCAAGACCATTTATCAGAAAATAACGTTTTGCTGGAAACAATCATTGATGTAGAGGCTAGATTAGCCAATTATGAAATAGTTAAATTCCAGGCCATAAGAATTAGAGCTTGGGAAATAATCAAGACAATGGTTTAAAAGATATGGTTTTGTTATCATGGATATTGTTTTGTGTAGAGTAGATTATGGAGGCTATGGAGGCTGGATTAACCAAAGATGGAATAACCATGTGATTAAAAGATAGGTCAAGCTCGATACAGAACTTTGAAGTTTAATGTAAAACATATAAGGTTTTTATCATGAAGATTAGTCTGTATTGTGGATTAGAAGCTGGGAGTCTATAAGTTGGAATAATTTTGAGTGTATA
>CM031241.1:491326898-491350289 GCA_018340775.1 Taxus wallichiana var. yunnanensis | reverse complement strand
GAATCACGCCCGATTAAGATCAACACACAATCCTAGAGGCAAAAAGGAAAGATTGTCTGTGAGTGAAAAAGAGTAAAACGAACCACAACATAGAATGAGCGTGAAGCCCTAGGTACCGGTGCATAGACGAGAAGTCAATAGGTGAAAAGAGTTGTATGATCACATCCTATCGGGTGTACGTCACGTCCCTTGAATTGAAACAAATGGTGAGGTGAGGTGAATGGTATAGTTGAGGTATGGAAAACTTATTACAAAGTGAGTGTTCGGATGAAAGAAAACCTACCCTAAATAGACAAGTCCATGACTCAAAATTTCTTTTGAATGAGGCTTTATTTTACTTGAATATAGGTGATCGATGCGGGAAGTCTACAGGGGATATTGATTGTGCTATTCTTGAGGTCTTCACGAAAGGCGATCAATGCGAGAAGCTTCGATAAAGGCTGGTGTATAGTTGTCCTTCGAGGACGAGCAGTCTATTTATAATAAGCGAGATATGATTTTAATGCATAGCTGTCCTTCGAAGGGAGCAGATCTATTTATAATAAGAATGAATAGTTCGGCATATAGCACGTCCTTCGAGGAGCAAATCTATATTTAATTTAGATGACTAGATGTTCTTTTGGCGTGAAGCATCTAGTTTAGTAGGAAGTTTGACTCAAGAAAATCCCATAAGAATACGGCTTATTTTAATACTTTGAAGTCATGGACTAGACTAAAAAGGGGAAGGCATCGTCAAGGGGAGGTGAGAAGTGATCTTGATTTTATTTTGAGATGTAGAAAACAAAGTGTATGTAGCGGTAAATGAGCTCAAGGATGAGCGTGGAGGTAGATAAGAAGTGATATAACACTAAATTCAACAGTAGAATGGTCGAAGATGCAAGGCATTAAGGGGCTCAGGCTCAGGTTTACCATTAAGCGAAGCTAAATGATAAGTGCCTGATCCATAAGTGTGAGTGATTATATAAGGCCCAATCCAATTGGGAGCAAATTTTCCACGTTTGCTCTTTTCTAGTTTGGTTACATGTTGATTCTCTTTGAGGACAAGATCACCAACCTTAAAGGTACGCTCATGAAGTCACTTATCATAAGCACGCTTGATGCGTTTTTGATAGATTTGAAGGTGATCGAGAGTTGTAAGACGACGTTCGTCAAGAAGCTCCAATTGGGCTAACCGCTCTTGGCGGAAATCATCGTTGGTGAGAATATCTGAAGGGATATTACGAGGGAAAAGTATTGTATTTCGAGAGGTAAGACAGCCTTGGTACCATATACCAAAGAAAAGGTGTGGCATTAGTAGAGTACGGATGCTAGTACGATAAGCCCAAAGGGCAAAGGGATGTGATCGTGCCAATTTCGTCTGGACTCATTGACAACTTTCATGAGGATTTTGGTTAGGGTTTTATTAGAGGATTCGGCTTGTCCATTTGCTTGTGGATAAGACGGTGATGAGAAGCTGAGTTTGATACCAAAGTTATCCTGACAAAGGTCTTGCAACAACTTATTTTGAAAGATTTGCCATTATCCTGTAATGGTGATGAGGAACACCAAAACTACGAGATAATGTGGTGGTTAATGAACTCTACAATTTTTTTCTTTTTGAATTAGAAATGAGTGGAATAGCCTCCACCCATTTTGTGTAATATTCGGTTGCTGTGATAATCCATCGGTGACGTTGCGAAGAGGACGGATGAATCTCACCAATAAGGTCTAAACCCCATTGTGAGAAGGGCCAAAGATCTCGAGCAACCTTTGGAGCGGGTGGCTAGGAGTATGTTGAAGGTTGGCATGTTCTTTGACACATAACACAACGTTTAACATATTCGTAGCATTGTTATTGAGAGTAGGCCAATAATAACCAAGGCGAAGGATTCGTTTAGCCACAGCAAGGCAGCTAAAATGTCCACCACAAATCTTGTCATGGACACGTTGGATGGTATGGGTGACCTCCGCCCGGTGAGACATCGAAGGAGGATGCCATCAAAGCCACGTTTATAAAGGAGTCCCCCATAACTACATAACGAAATGCGTTTAAGAAAAGCGCGTTTACAGTACTAGTAAGGTCGGAAGGAGAACAGAGCAGAGGTTGTAAGGTAGTCATGGAATTGGTGATACGAAGTATCCTGCGAGTTAAGCAGACACGGTGTTTATCGTATGTAAACAACTAAGCTAAATAAGATGGGGCAAAGAGTTGTTGGACCAAGATGAAAATGTCGAGTCGAGTTGATGAGTCTGGAATTTATGAGCTAAGCAAGCCATAGTATCCGCAAATTTGTTAGTGGAGCGGGAATGGTTTGGATAGAATAGTGAGTAAATAAGGCTAGAAGTGAATCCACGTAGTGTTTGTATTTTTGAAGTTCCTCATTTTTACATTGGTAGATGCCCATAACTTGATTGACTACCAATTGAGAGTCGCCAAAAATATTGATAGATTTGATACCTAAGTCGGCGCATGACACGAGACCGAGAACAAGGGCCTCGTATTCCGGCATTTGTATTATTAGTGCGAAATCGAGTCGGAATGAAAGAGGCATAGGCTCGGCATCGAGAGGAATAAGAACAACGGCTCCTCCACCGCGTTGGCATTTGGATCCATCGAAGAAGAGAGTCATTGAATACGACTCCTCCTGGAGTGAAAGAGTGGCAATGAGTTCGTCGGGGAATGTAAAATTGGTAAATTGTTCCCCAGGTAAAGGGGCTTCCATGAAGTTGGTGCATGATGGTTTGTCATTTGATTGATTTCGTGGACAAACTCAAGGTTGAGGTCGGCGAGGAGCATGAGCCATCGGGCGATGCATTGGTTTAGATGAGGTTTGGCATACATGTAATGGATGGGGTCCGTGTTGGTGATGACGAAAGTTTTGTGATTCAGAAGGTAGTGTCGGAGTTTGGTAGCCACGAATGATAGGGCTAGGCACAACCTTTCTACATGTGTATACCTAGTCTCATAGTCCACCAAAGTACGACTTATATAATAAACGGCTTGTTCCCTATTTTGAGTCACGATGTCAAAGCATGGCCCCTATACAGCGTGGTCGGTGGCGGAAAGGTAAAGGTAGAAAGGGCGGTGCGTCTTGAGGTGGGATAACACAGGTGGTCATGAGAGATAAGTTTTGAGAGCTTGAAGGCTTGGTGGCACTCTTCAGCTCCATTGAAAATCAATGTCCTTTTTAAGAAGGTGATGAAAAGGTTGACATCGATCCGAGTTGGGAGATGAAGCGTCGGATGAGATTGGAGCTTACCTTGTAAACTACGTAATTGTTTGAGATTGGTAGGTGGGGGCATTTCTAGGATAGCTTTGACTTTAGATGGGTGCGACCCCGATGCCACGCAAAGAGCGATAAAGCCAAGAAGTTTTCCCAAAAGGATACGAAAGACATTTTTGGTTGAAGACGGATAGAATATTGTAACAGTGATCAAAAATAATGGTTAAAACATCGAGATGTTCATCTGCGATGTTTAGACTTGCCAAGAAGATCGTCGAGGCGTAATCTTCAAGGATAGTGTGCATAATGTCATGAAAATGTAGGTCATGCTGCCCATTGATAGGTCGCGTGTAAAAGCATTCTTAAGGCCAAATGGCATTACATGTAGTAACGAAAGGTTCCCGAGGAGTTATGAAGGTAGTTTTGTGTTGATCGGCGTGCAGCAGCCAAAATTTGGTTGTATCTGAAAAGCCATCCATGAGAGAGAGCATCTCATGGCCTGCAGTGAGATCAACAAGTTGGTCAATACTAGGTAGGGGAAGTCATCCTTAGAAGCGGCGAGGTTAAGATCCCAAAATCCGTGCATATCAAAGTCCCCCTACGCTTTAGTGGCCAGTGCGATGTTAGAAATCCATTGAGGATAGTCAATAAATGGAATGAAGAAACGAGAAGGAGTCGTTGGAGCTCCTCTTTGACCAAAAGGGCAATGCGCGGATGCATTTTCTCAATTTCTCGTGTTTAATTGGCTTGGAATCGGGTTTTGAGGTAATGTTATGGACCGATAATGTCGGGGATCAATTCTGGCATGTCGGCGTAGGACCAAGCGAAAGCTTGGTTGCGGAGTACGGAGAAAGGTAGTAAAGGCGCTTGTTCGATCGTTAAAGGATTGTCCGATCTTCACAATGTGAGGATCCTCCTCCGTGTGGATGTTGATTTCTATAGTAGATTTGTTCAGCATGGTTTGGGTATCGGATGGTAAGGCTCGTTGAATATAAGAGTCATCCGCTAAGAGTAAGTGAGGATGGAGTCATCATCCGTGGCACTCAATAATGTTAATTGAAGGGGAGTCCTCTTCAATCATGTCTGGATATAGAAGGGGAATAGAAGAGGGGTCCTCATTATCGCGTTGATAAGTGAGAGGACCTAGGAAGATAGCATTTATGAAAAAAAAAAAAGTTAGGAGGGATAGATTCAGGATCTATCGACTCGGTGGGAGACGAAGGCAAAATGGGTGATGATGGTTTGGTAGGGGTGATGTCATCGTCTTCTAGAAGACAACTGACACGAGGTTCCGTCGATGTAAGTGTTCCCGAAAAATCCAGACCACTACGATCATTATGTTTGCATGTGGTGATGGGGATGAGCGTATGTCGGCCTTGTTCATAAAGGCCAAAACCAAAGCCTTTCCAAAGCCACGAGTCGAAGGTGAGGGCGAAGCTGGCGATTTGTCGAGTATTGAAAATCAGATTGGAAAGGAACCACACCACGAGGAGGCTCAGGGGCAACGGAAGATGCGTCGACACCCCCATATGTTAGGTTAAAATACAGCGGTGCGGTGGTGCCAGTAGGAGATTACTTCTCCCACCATGACGGTCATAAGTAGGATGTGCATGTACCTGTCCGTACTCCTGTGGGGTATGGAAAGAACTAACGTTATATAGGCGATACTCCCCCAGCGTAAGGCGTTGAAAAACATCTACTAAGGGATCAACGGTTGGGATGTTAGCTACGGGAAGGGAAGTGGTTTTTACGGCGGTAGTTTCATCGATTGAAGGTGTACGTGCGGTTGAGGTGGGTGGTTGAGGCACAATTAAAGAGGATGGTTGGGTTGAGTGAACAGTGTCTTGATTGAGTACAAGCACATCGTTTGGGTGGTATAACATATTGCGAGGTTTTAAAGGGGGATCGGCTTTTATGGTGTAAGATTTCCCCTCGTACTCAAATTTTATGCATCATGTAATGTTGAGGCCGCGTCCCCTACTGGCCCTTGATCCAAGATCGAGGCGGCCAGCCCGATATATTATATTGGAACTCTCCCTCGAGGACATAGAAGAGTTCGGGTAAAGTCGTGGTCATACCCGAATGTTGAGGATCACGGTGCCTAAGGTAGAGGTAATAAGCGTCATTAAATGACCGCAACATGATGGGGTTGGCACACATGTAGCTAGAAGGGATATTCATTTTGTTGGAAGGCTTTTGAAGAGATGACATTTAGGCTAGCGCCCCCACAACTGTCAATCATAACACGGCGTACCGAATGTCCCGGACGTAGCGAGATGAAAAGGGCAAAAGTGAGGTCTTCATACCAAAGTCAACAATTTCATCTTCGTGAGAACCCATTTGCAGCAGCTTGTGGTACGAGAGGCGGAAGTGGTTGGGGCGGTGGGTTGTTTGTTTGGTGAGAGAGGCAACGTGATTGGGTATCGAGAATGGAGGCAGCGGGCGGGGTTTCATTAGGTAAGACCTCGATCCCACACAGAAGAATTTCAACGAGCTTGTCGATGAGATTAGGAAGTCCATGAATGAGATCATATAGTGTCATTTTTATGGGTGATTGGTGAAGCGTTGTTTGATCATGGCTCGATGGGTAGCTCCATTAGAGGCGGGGTGGCGGGTCCACGAATAACCACTTTGGGTGGTGGTGCAATCGGATCTTTGGACGGAGAAGGAGAGGACGTAGGTGTGCTTTCTTTCGCTTTCTCATTGTTTTTACTAGCGTTCGAGTAGCAACACTAATCATATTAATCTCGTAAACCCGAGATGAGGAAGATGGTTGGGATAAATCATGGTTTTTAAGAGGTGGGGTTGTAATAATGATAGATCTTGGTGAGGCGGGGACGAGATGGTAGAGGAGAGGAATGGAAGCTAAAGGTCTCTCCCTTCGTAAGTTGTCTTTCTTAACCTTTATATCTGGGAGAGGTATTGCTGACAAAGGATGGTTTTAAAGCTTTGCATCCCTCCACATCATGTCCTCGGTGTGTGGTGATACGCGCAGATTTTAGACTCATCGTAACCTATAGAGGCGAGGTTTAGAAGGGTCATAAGGTCTAAGTGGGGGTAGAGAAATGGTCGCATTCTCCACCAACATAGCAAGGATTTTGGCGTAAGATCCTTTGAGTGGGTCAAAATCGGGGAGGAGGATGATGGCATTGGTTGTGCGGAGTTTCGGTAATGTTTGGGCGTGGTTGGTTCAATACGGGTGGTGGTTTAGCCAGGGTGTTGACACGTGGTTTTCACCAAACGTGGTTTCTTTGTGGCGGGAGCTACGTTCGGTGGTTAGATGATGAGGCTGACGATGACATGGTAGCGGGAAACAACCACGGAGAA
Organism: Taxus wallichiana var. yunnanensis; assembly: GCA_018340775.1. Lineage (NCBI taxonomy): Eukaryota > Viridiplantae > Streptophyta > Pinopsida > Cupressales > Taxaceae > Taxus > Taxus wallichiana. Next base: position 491,343,759 of record CM031241.1, on the reverse strand, counting down.
AGGGAGTAGCCCGAGAAAATAAATCCTTTGATGATGGAGTTTGTTTAGGGTTGATGGGTGGACGGGATCGTGGGGTGATAATGTTGATATACCCTTAGATCTCTGTATAGGTGCGAGAAGGCGTAGGTCGTTTTGAAGAAAACGCGGGAGGTATGATATATTGATGCAAGGTGGAAGGATGAGGTCCCAATATGGAAGGTAGGTGTGACGGTGATGGTTTTGATTGTGATAGAGGCACGGATTGAGCTTGTCTTCTAGGTGGCGGGGTGGCTTTATTCTTGGATAAATCTAGTCACTTAGGCGGGTGTGTTAGACCCAGGTATGGGTGAGCTCCCAAGTGTAGGGGAAGGTTTGGTTAGGTTAATAGAGGTGGATGGGATACTTGATATAGATACGGGGGGTGAGAATGAGGACATAGGCATTTTGAGTTTCTGTAAACACTTAGGATATATGGTAGAGGTGTCGGGATCAGTCATCTCGCATTTGAGTAGAATAAGGGGTACTCAAACGTTCCCATAGGATTCGTCTATCTTCCGGAGAATGGCAGGTCTTCGAGGTTTGAATTGTAAATTTGGTACGCGGAAGAAAGGTGGGTTGTGATTCCAGTCCCACTTGTGGGTGTGATCTGAGGAGTAGATGAGGCCTTTGTATCAATAGATGTTACGAGGTCAACCGGTCGTTGAAAAGATTTAGGCAATGAAGAACTAATAGGTAAGAGGGCATGTTCGAGAGGATCCGTCATGGTTAAAGAATTTGGTGATGTCGGTGCAAAGAGGATTTCTCGTCTAAGGATGTCAAAGGAGTGGCATACCTTCCTCTTGTAATGCAATGAGAGCGGTAGAAGGAAGTCATGGGAAATAGATAGATTAGATAACATCCGTTCGCAATCTTGTAGGGATGTGGTATAAGAAGACTCATCGATGGGAAGAGAAGTCTCAGGCCGCTTAACTCCTTTATGGGTAAAGGAATGGTTTCGCTTTGGCTTGATGGTGGTAAAGAGGTTCGGGCTCTGTGTTAGTGAAGAGGCTTGATTAAAATTTTCTCGATAGAGGCTTTGGCTAGGTATCGAAGATCTGCGTGGATCTCATGAACACTCTCCTCGGCTAAGATATCCTGGTTTGTGTTACTTGTTGGAAGAGTGATTCGGAATGGTTTGTTGAAGATTTTCAAATTTCGGTTGGCGGGGGCATTAGGATTATCGAGGTTATATCCCCTGCAATCGGCCATTTCTGCACTATGTTTTTCAACATCTTGCAGTTTTCATGACTATGTCCTTTTACACGGTGAAAGTTACAGAAGTCATTTTCTTTGTACCAGGAAGGTATAGCGCGAGTGGAGTCAAACCCGGAGTGAGGTTTAACAGGAGGCAAGGTGATAGCTCCGGCCTTGAGCAATTTTTCCAAGATGACACCATAGGTTTCTCCCAAGGGAGTGTAATTGATGGGCTCTGCTTTATACTTATAGGTGGTTTTTGGTGGGGTATTAGACGGTGTTTGAGATTTAACCATCACCGCGTGGACAGCTCCTTTTGATTTAGAAGAAGTGGACGCGTGAGGAGTGGTGGTATTTGGTTTATTGGTAGAATCAGGAGTTCGGAAATGGGGTTTTGTTGCAGTAATCTGCAATTTCTCTTCTTCTAAGGCTCGAATTTCTAGTTTACGAGCCATGGTAAAGGCCTCATCAAATGTGCGGAAAGTTTGAATTTGAAGAGTAGGAGAAATGTGCTTAGCACATGCCCGCGTGAAAATTTCGATAAGTTCAGCCTGAGGCAAGGCATATGTAAGTTGGTTGATAAGGCCGCGCCATCGTCCAAGGACGAAATCTGCGATAGGTCGTCTTCGAATTGTCGAATGGCATAAAGGTCGGTGATGGATACTTTCTTAGCAATGTTAATGGAGAAGTGATCCAAGAAAGATTGGGCTAGTTGGTTAAAAGAGAAGATTGAGTCTTTGGTTAAAGCAACTGTACCACTCAAGCGGTCTTTGATAAGGACATGGAAATGTGCGGAGTAATGAGGCATCATCATGGGCAATCAAATAACAAGCATGTCTAAATGATCGTAAGTGTTGTTGAGGATCCTCTTTACTATTAAAACGAGTAAATTTCGGCAATTCCCATTGAGGAGGATATGAGTGAAGGGGGACGAGAAGGGTGAATAGGCTCCCACAAACTTGCTCGTATGTCGAAGGCACTACGACTTCCCCTAAACAAGCCTCTAGATTTTGCATTTTGTCCATCATTTGTTTGATGAAATCTGTGGTTGGATGAGATGATGGTGCGGTTGTGGTAAATGGAGGCAAATTGGGCCAAGGGCCTCACATTTGACAATGGTGGGGTTAAGTGTTGATAAGGTATGGAGGATGAATATGTTGAGGCAACCGAATAGGGATGTTCCATATAAGATGTTGAGGGTTCTTTGGATACGTGTATGGGAATGAAAAGGTAGGCGGAGCTTGAAGGAAGCTCGTGTGGATAGGTGGCGAAGAGCAAGTCATGAATGGAGTGGTGCTGCAAGAGAGATGAGGTAGGGGCGATCGGTGGTAATGATATGTGGGGTCAAGATTAGCGAAAGAAAGCCAATGCCCTGAGTCGTATGAATCTCCTGAAGGCTGTCGGATTGGAGATGGGGCTAAAGCAGTGCAGGAAGTGCGCGGTGTTATCGAGGCGGAGTGGGCGCTAAATGAGCAGCTATACTAATAGGCATGCCAACAAGGCAGACCATTAGGCGTACGGTCGGGGCATGAGACAAATAGTATTGTACAGCACTAGGATTAGCATCTAGAAACTTGGCAAAAAGTCCTTATCTCCCACAAGAATTTTAGGAACCTTCACTGGTATCCGTAGGGATTCCCCACGAGAATGTGAAGGGGTGATCGAGTAAAGAAACAGAGCAAGCATGTGAAACCATAGCGGCTTGCTTTCGAGTGATAACAACATGGACAGTGTTCACGTGTAGGGTTTCAATCATCAGAAAGCGAGCAAACAAACTCGGGCCCGAGTGAAATTGGTAGGTTCTTTGGTTTGTCGTGAATGGGAAAGACAGATTAACGATTTCGTCTAAATGTCGATGTCGGTTATACTATAGCGACGTCGGTCGAGAATGGCGATGTCGAGTGTAAAGTCCGGGCTAACAAGGTATAAAAAGGCTGCTAATTTGATTTTTAACAACGTTTAGTATACTTGTCCAATTATTGATCACAGAAGACAGAGTATGAGAAAGAAAACAGAACTAAAAACAAGCAAGATGTACACGCAAATCCAGAGATTAACCCTAGGGTTAATTTTAATTATTGTGGGCTTATGCCTTTAGATGTAGAATGATGTCAGAATCCTAAACAAAAGACTTAGGGGAAATGTCAAGTTTGTTTTGGCTTATAAGGTTACCTCAATCGGGCGGAGGAATACCGCGGAAAAAGGGGGATGTTTGAGCTGTTGTGTTAATTGTGAAGTGATTCGGTATGTGTTGTGTAGTGAATGTAAGATTAATTTCTTGTCAATACCATGGATATCACCCCCACGTGTACGACCTGTTACTTAATCTATGTTTACTAGAATTGAAAACAGCAAGCAAGGATGCGATGCCGTGTTTTAAACCCAAATCGAAAATGATATTCGATGAAGCAAAAGAGATGACTTTCACTAATGCAAGATGCAAAAACAAAGCAAGTTCTTTTACCAAAATAATAAAATACCTTGTGAATATCTTTAGAAGAAGAAAATGCAAGTATGCTCCTATATGAAAGCAAGCAAGAAATAAAGAAACCCAAAATGGGTCCCACCAAAAGCCAAAATGTTTTGCTTTAATGTTTCGACTTACGGGAATAGATTTGCTTCTATCCTTTCATTCCTTTTAGAAAGCAGATAAAGGTTAGGGCTAGGAGGAATACCATGTGGAATGTCGAGATGGTGTGCGCATGTACTGTAGAGGAAGATTAGGGTCGATGCGAAGAACTCCTTTTGTCTTGGAAGGATTACCTGCAAATAAGAACACAAGACCACAAGATTTTGATTAGACAATAAATGAGGAAACTACCTTGGGCCGGGAAATATAAAACTTCCTTTCAAAGGTGGTGGTTTCCCTGCTTAATATGAGTTAACACAAAAAAGACTCAAAAATATCAATCAAATTACTTCATTTGGAGCAGAGATAGGGAAAGGCTGATTTCTGGTTTGAGTCTGGGTAACCGATCTTCGATTCTTGTGCTTCCGATGTCGTAGGGTTTAGGATCTGTCATTGGTTGTTTTGTGGGGTTTTTGTGTTATTTGGTAGGCAGTGTTATTTGTAAAAAATTTAGATATGGGTGATATTAGGAAATAAGGTGATGAGAGGTAGATGAATGATAGTTAGATGTAATATGCGTGCGCTTTGGGTAGTGGATTCGGGGATGGATTTATGAGGACCGTGATTCAAAAGGCATAAGAAATGTTATAACAGAGGACATGCAAGATGTGACTTACTTGGTTTTGACAAAGATGCAAAGTGATCTCCTTTCTTTGTCAAACACTTCAGTATCTCCACTGCGTCTCGCTCGGTCAAGTGAAGATCTGGACTCTGTTCCTCGCTCCCAATGATCTCTGTTGATTCAAAAATCCTTCCACCTTTGATCCAAAATGAAATTTCGATCCCTTGTTTTTGGTTTGGGGAGGCCATTTACAGGGAACCGATGGTGGTTACGTAACCGATGGCGGTAATGATCGAGTAGAACCGCATCGTAAGGAAAAAGTAGGCTATTTTTAGTAAAATAGCCCACCTTCCCTGCCTTTCTCCCAAGAGATTAGTTGCGGGCTTGGTCAAGTGACTAGAAGGTCGGTCTTGGGTGCGAGAAAGGGGTCATTAGTCATGGGTGTAGGTGTAGACCAAGTTTTAGGTCTTAATTAGGTTAGTTTAGGATTAGGGCTAGGTCATGATGAGGTGGCAAAATGAGGTGGTAGGTGAGGTGATGGGGATTTATCAATTACAAGGTAATTAATAAATAATTGTGTAAGGTTTAGGTAATGAGGTTAGGTTGCGAAATGGGATGCGGGTCACAAGGGGTCGTAAGACACGAATTTGGTGTCTACACCCCCAAAATGACCTCTCTGGGCTGTAGTTTAGAAATGAATCATTTGGTGTGAGTGCACAACATGGAGTCTTCCCTAACTTGTGGGAATTGGCAAATGGAAAGACTCTCCATGTGAGGTTGGTTCCTACTCCTCTGTTTATGTGTATGCATGAATTTTGTAGAGGTTCAATCCTAAATCCTAATCTAATTTTCCAAGTAGACAGAGATAAAAGATGCAAAAAAGAAACAAAACTAAGCTAACAAGGTGATACACCAAAGGGGAGTGATACACCAAAGGAGTGATGAACTTCTATCTTGAAAATAAACATAGATCATAAGAATGTAACACAGAACATGCACAAATTGCCAAGATATAATGAAGGATCAAGACACTAATAAATACATGAAAGGATTGAAAAATCATTCATGAGCATGCATTATCATTCTAGTTTTAATACGATGCATTACAATGGCAAAGAGGAAATATTACGTGCTTACAGCCTATATGATAGGTTTGAATCTCCACAAATTCACTTGCTAAGGAGAAGAGGGGAGCCTGCAAGAACAAAAATGTCCAACCCTTACAAATGAGCCAAAAATGGCATATATCGATGAAGCGACGAACAGAGGAGAGAGAAATGTGGGAAAATTGATTTGAAGGTTCAACCACCCAACAAGATCCATTAAAATGGCAAGGGAACCCTCACAAATCCATTCCCCAATGTTTTCGACCATGCTGGAGAAGAATGGGTGTCATACCGCATTAAAATCTGGTGGTTGGATGTCGGTTCTACGTCTTTTCCGTGCTAGAGACGTTTTTCCATTTTTCTCCCATCAATCTTGGCTCAAATTCAAAATTGAATCATTCATTATGAATAATATGTTAACATCTTTCCAATGATACCAAAATCGTGGAAAACTCTGAGTTTGAAATATATGGCCCCCTCGAAAATTTAGGGCAAAAATAGGGTTCGTGGGCTGAAATCTTTATTTTCTCCTCTTTCCACAAAATTTGCAAAAACTCAAAAACCTTCGCAGACCCATAGCTCCATCAGTGACATGTGTCACCTTCTAATTGGATGGGGGGTTTGAAGCCAACATTTTACCCTTTCGGGGAAAAAGTGCAAACTTTTCCAAGGTCTCCAGATTGCCCGCTATTACTGATGATGTGTCCTTGAAATGACATGTGTCTTCTTCTAATTCCTTGAGAAGATGTGGTTCATTTTTCACTTTTACACCCCTTCGCAAATTTGGCAAAATTGAAAGTCCTTCCGACAACTGACCCGCCTTCCGCCAGTTGCGGACACGTGGCACTCTCTCATTGCTCAATGGGACCACGGTTCACTTAATGCCTTAAAAATTTGACAAAAAGAGTAAAAACTTAACTTTTCTCCGATGCCCTCCTTGACAATGTTGATGTGGGCCGGACACGCGGCCCTTCGATTGGATGCGAGAGGTGCGGTCCAAAGTTTCTCCTTTTAGTCTTTTGACAAAAAAGTGAAAAAAATCTAACATGCTTCCGTCTCCGCCTTGGCGTTGTTGGCAAATTTCACTACCCGATTGGAGGCGGAGATGGTGAGTCAATTCAAACCCTTAAAATTTTTGGACAAAAAGGGGAAAAATTCCTTAAGTTCTTCCACATCCCCAACTTTCATCGATGACGTGTTGCCCTCGATTGGATGCGAGCCTTAACTATTTTTCTTTCTCTTTCTTAGGGCTCAAGGGCCAATTTTTGAATTTAAATTTTTAGCCCAAAAAAGGCTAAGTGTCAAAAATTTCCCTTGGCTCCGTGAGTGCGCTTCTCTCCTTCATTGATCCCACGAGCTGATATTTGAATTTGTGTCTTTTAGCCAAAAGGGCTAAGTGATAAGTTTTCCGCCCAGTACTCCACGTCCGAAGAATTTTAGAAACCATCACGCCTACTGGGGCAAAAGTTGACTTTTGCACATTTTGACAAAAATGCCTAAGTGTTTAAAAGCCTTCCACGACTCAAGTCGGTCCTCCTCTTCCCGCATACGTGGCATCTCTAGATTGGCTCAGGGCCAAAACTTTCTCATTCGCGGGCTTACAACCGGAAAATGAACTTGAATTTTAGCCCAAAAAGAGTGAAGTGCCTAATTTAATATCTGCATCCCCACCAATCCACAAATTTCCCTCGCAAAATTTCCTCCTAAGCTCTCGCCACCCCACCTTGGGAAAAATTTCATTCTAAACTCCTCCTGGTATATAACTTGAAAACTCCTCCCCAACTTGTGGAATTTACTGAAATGGAAATACTCTCCAAATGAGGTTGGTTCCTACTCCTCTGTTTATGTGTATGCATTAATTTTGTAGAGGTTCAATCCTAAATCCTAATATAATTTTCCAAGGAGACAGAGATAAAAGATGCAAAAAATAAACAAAACTAAGTTAACAAGGTGATACACCAAAGGAGGGATGAACTTCTATCTTGCAAATAAAAAGGATCATAAGAATGTAACACAAAACATCCACAACTTGCCAAGATATAATGAAGGATCGAGAAGACAATAATAAACACATTAAAGGATTGAAAAATCATTCACAGAGCATGCATTATCATTCCCAGAATTTTTAATACGATGCATTCTGATGGCGAGGAGGCAAAAATACATGCTGCAACCTATATGATATGTCTAAAACTCCACGAATTGGTCGATTCTTCAGATGAGAAAAGGGGATCTGCAAGAACAAAAATGTCCAACCCCTTACAAATGAGGCCAAAAATGGCATATATCAATGAAGTGACAAACATAGGAGAGAGAAAACACGGGAAAATTGATTTGAAGGTTCAACCACCTGACAAGATCCATTAAAATGGCAAGGGAACCCTCAAAAATCCATTCCCTAATGTTTTTGACCATGTTGAGAAGGTTGGTGCCATACCACATTAAAATATAGTGGTCGGATGTCGGTTCTATGTCATTTCCCATGCCGAGATATTTTTTCCATTTTTCTCCCATCAATCTTGACCAAAATTCAAAATTAAAGCATTCATGATGAAGAGGATGTTAACATCTTTCTAATGATACCAAAATTGAGGAAAACTGAGCTCTGGTTCAAAAGATATGGTCCTTTGAAGATTTAGGGCAAAAATTGGCTTCGTGGGCCGAAATCTTACTTTTCTCCTCTTTCCACAAAATTTGCAAAAAACTCAAAACCTTTGCATGGGCTCAGCGGCTCAGTTGTGACATGTGTCACCTTTTGATTGGTTGGGGTTTGAAACCAACATTTTACCCTTTCGGAAAAAGTGCAAACTTCTCCAAGGTCTCCTGACGGCTGCTTTATTACGCCCGATGACGTGTCCCTGAAATGACATGTGTCTTCTTCTTATTCATTGAGGAGATGTAGTTAATTTTTCACTTTTATGCCCCTTCATAAATTTGGCAAAAATAGAAAGTCCTTCCGATGGCTCGCCTTCCGCGCTTTTGGACACATGGCACTCTCTCATCGCTCAAATAGGACCTTGAGTTAATTTAATGCCTTAAAAATTTGACAAAAAGAGTCAAAAACTTAACTTTTCTCTAACGCCTCCTTGACGCCATTGACGTGGGCCGACATGTGCACCTTTTGATTAGATGCGGAGGTGTGGTCTAAATTTTCTCCTTTTAATCTTTGATGAAAAATCCAAGAAATCTAACATGCTTCGCCACCCGCCTTAGTCTTTGATGGTCATGTGTCACTACCCGATTGGAGGTGGAGATGGTGACTCAATTCAAACCCTTAAAATTTTTGGACAAAAAAGGGTAAAATTCCTTAAGTTCTTCTGCATCCCCAACTTCCACCGATGACGTGTTACCCCCTGATTGGATGCGGAGCCTTGACTATTTTTCTTGCTCTTTCTTTGCCGAGCTCTCGGGCCAAGTTTTGACTTTAAGTTTCTAGCCCAAGAAAAGGCTAAATGTCAAAATTTTCCCCTTGGCTCCATGAGTGCGCTTCTCTCCTTCTTCGGGCCTATGGGCCAATATTTGAATTTGTGTCTTTTAGCCAAAAGGGCTAAGTGACAAGTTTTCCACTACACCTTTGCACCGAAGCATTTTATAAACCTACAGGGCCTACGGGGCAAAAGTTGACTTTTGCGCATTTTGACAAAAATGCTTAAGTGTTTAAAATCCTTCCACCACTCTGCATTGGTAGGTGTCTTCCCCTACGTGGCATCTCCTTATTGGCTCGGGCCAAAAATTTCTCCTTCGTGGGCTCGCGGACCAGAAAATGAACTTGAGTTTTTAGCCCAAAAAGAGATAAGTGCCGAATTTCTCTTCGCATCCCCGCCAATCCGCCAATTTCCCTCGGCAAAATTTCCTCCTAAGGTCCACCAAATTTCCCACCTTGGGAAAATTTTCCTTCTAAACTCTACCGGTCCATAACTTGAAAAATACAAGGAGTTAGGAGGACTTCTTTACCTTTCTAGAAAGGGGAAGAAATTTCCCATCTGATGAAGCCATTTCTAGAAACTTTTGAGTGCTTGAAATGTGTAAAATTTGAGATTGAAGCACAAGGAAGGAAAAATGGAGGTAAGTTAACCAAAATAAGCATGGGCTTATTCGGATAACATAATGAATTTATTTTCAGTTTTGATAGAAACATATTTTTCATTTGAATTCCACTTTAAAGTTCTCCTTTCCATCCTTTATAATTTTACCACTACGACTATATAACAATGCAAATATTTTCTCAAGAACTTGGTCATTCTTACAATATGATAGTCCCTCTTTTCAACAAATGCAAAAGAATAAATTACAAGCTCTCCATTTTCATTTTACACAAGGCTAGCATCACAAATTTGATAAGTAGAATATCAAAGAACTTTTCTTTAAAATGCAAGTTTACAAGCCTTCCTCTTTGAGAGGAAACAACAAAATTTTTACAAGGAGGAATCTCCCTTCATTTTCTTCAAGTGCTACCAAGACCAATCTTCACTTGAGCTCCACCATCTTCATCAAAAAATCAAGCACACAACAAAATGGGGGAGTAGGAAACACTCTCCACCCAACTAATAATCCAATGAGGGAGAGAAGTCTTCTTCCTCATTGGCCCCCAAGCCCCAACAATGAAGAAATGAGGGGTATAAGACAACCATTAGAAAATTTAAATGGCATTCCACAATCACAATCAATCAAGACATTCAACACAATAAATATGTTACTAAATTCATAACAAAACCTTCAAAAGTTTCCAAGAACAAAGTCTTCAAACAAAAGCCAAGGAGGAGAAAGGAACATGCAGATTCTTCTTATTCCTCCCATGGTTTTGGGTGCCCACCGTAAAACCTCCAAGAACTCAATCACAACCCACAAAAATATTATGCCTCCTTTAAAGAAAAACAACTCTTATGCCTCCCTCAACACAAATTTAGCTTACCACAAAGTGGGGCACCCCAACCCACTCCATCCTAAAATACCCAATAAACTCTTATCCCTTGTTATGATCCTCATGTGCGGATTTCACTAATGCCTCGAGGTTTTGGTGTAACAGTTCGTTACATTTAGCATCGTGAGCAACCACCCGTGTTTGAATCCCACTCAGTTGGTTACGCCATGTAGTCGGGGCCCATGGGGCACCTAAACATCGGTGAAGCGGGGCTCTTACATATTGGAGTGCGCAGCAAAGCCAACCCGAGTCGAGCTCTCACTAAGCATGGTGGGATGTTATGATCCTCATGTGTGGATTTCACTAATGCCTCGAGGTTTTGGTGTAATGGTTCATTACATTTGGTATCAGAGCAACCACCCATGTTCGAATCCCACTCGGTTGGTTACATCATGTAGCCGGGGCCATGGGGTGCCTAAACGTCGGTGAAGTAGGGCTCATACGTATGGGAGTGCGGGTGCAAACCCAGCCCGAGTCGGGCTCTACGGAAGCGTGGTGGGATGTTATGATCCTCATGTGTGGATTTCACTAATGCCTTGAGGTTTTGTGTAACTGTTACATCCCTCCCTCCAAAATATCCCCATTTCCATATTCTCCTACACAACCTAAGGTCCATTTTACTTCCCAAAAAAACACACATGCAAAGTAGGCATTCCTTCATAAATAGATGCAAACCAAAATAGTAAAATAAAACAAGCGTGAAGAACCTTCCTTACCATTGCAAGAGTTCTAATCCATAAGCAAGCTCCAAGCCTTCCAAAATCCTAAGCAAGCACAATCCACTCCAAGCTCTAAACAACCATTCCAAAAGAAAACTCTTCCTAAAGTTGCAAGAGTCCAAAAATGAACAAGTAACCCCCAAATCCTCAAACAAATTAGAATAAATAGAAAAGAGGGAAGAGAGAGGTGATGTGGCTCCATGTAGGATGCCACATCATTTCTCCTCCATTCCACATCACAAGGTCAAACCCAAACCCAAAAGCACAATAAATTGGTGGTTAAGGGAATGACAACCCTCTTACACACTCAAACCCAAACCCACACCCCTAAAGGACACAATTAAATACTCTTGTAAGAAAATTGAAATTAATTGCTCTTTTCTCCATTAAAACACACAAAAGGACTAAAATAATCCCCTCACATCATAGGCATAGTGGGTGGGTGACTTTAAGAGGTGTGGGACAAGCTTAACTTGTCCCACAAGCCTCCAAAATTGGCTTGAAAGTCAAAATCCGAAATTTACATGTAAGGTTGAGTGCACAACACTCAAAAATAATTAAATTCTTTCAAATCCAACACAAACCAAGAACTACCTACTCACATTAATTATCCCCCTTTGGTCACATCTCAAATTACACTAATTAATCAAGTTTAATCAACTTAAATGGAGCATTTTAACTAACACTAATAAAGGTGACTCACAAAACTAAAATAATTCAAATACTCACCAATAAATAAAACAAAAAGGGAAACAACAAAATTACCCAAGGTCACTTTTGAGGTCACCCCCAATGGGGACCTCCTAACAATCTAACAACAACAAACAACAAACAATTACACGAGTTGCCAAGGTGACCTGTTGCCAATACCCCAAATTCCTTCACTATTGGTCTCATATCCCCTTTGTTTGTTGTGCTACAAATTCCTGCAAAAATCAAAACAATACCTTTCTAGCCTCATGGCCACATTAACGACATCGAGATAATAAAACACATATATTTACATATCAATTCACATCATCAAATATCATAACTAAACCATCGCTAAAACCAAGTAATTCCCCAATTGTTCAAATTTCCAACATTTTGATTCTACTAATTCATCAATTTGCAATAAGATCACAAAACCAACTAAATCATCTAGCAACATCTATATATCAATTCCAATGTGTCAGTAGAATAGTAACACTAGATCATCAAATATTGTTATGTCAATCAATGCATATAATCCATTATATAAATCAAATCATGTTAAAATTCTAACACATCCATATTGTCTATCAAATAATCTAATCAAATCATATATAGTAATGTACATAAAAGTCCACACTACAACCATATAGTCAAAATAACAATCAAAACATAATAGTAATCATGATGTCTCGTGTATCTTATTAGTATGCTAACTAGAATACAATAGCAAGGTTCAAGATTATAATCAACCGAAATTGAAATCATAGTTCAATCAATGTTGAAGAGGAGTGGGCATTACATCCCCCTCCCCTTAGATTTGACTTCCTCCTAGAAGTCACGGAAAAGAGGTAGGGAAAAAATGCATAAGAATAGAAGTCACACCCTCTACGGGTTTTCTTTATTTCAAAAAAAAGTGGGTTCACATAACCCAAGTTTGGTCCAATGGTATTCAAAAGGAGAAGGGAGTTTTTACGCATGAATACTAAACTTTATTCAAGCAAGGTTGCAAGTATTTTATTTTACAAATTAACTCTACATGGTCAACCAAGATACATCACAAAGCATGTAAACAGGAAAATGCCAATGGAATCTCAAGAATAACCACCAAGGTAAGGGAATAATAGGGAGGAATCCATGTACTTGGGATGACCACATAGCCACCCATAGATACAACACACTACAATAATAAAGGTTAAGACTTCCACTTAGGTTGGGTTACACTTCAATGTTTGTTATTTAAACAAGGTTAACAACTACCAATCCTGACCCACAATTTTGCACGAGAAAACATGCCTACTCATAGGCCTCACAAATTTAAGATCACATAAGATGAGGTTTAACAACAAGGAAAACACCTAAATTAGAAAAAATGTTTACAAGGATGCAAACTATTCATTAGAAGCAATTTTATAACTCGAAAGGACTCAATTAAATTTTCATGGTAATACTAAGCATAATCTTGACCACAAGGTTTTCTATAACTTGAATTTGCACTCAAAATCAAACACACAACACTAACCTTGCTTTAGAAACTTCAAACACTTAGATAATATTTCCACTTGAAAGATAAACAACCCTTTCCCAACTTACATATCAACACAAGAGACACCAATCACCCAAAATAAAAGAGAATTTCGAGTTTCCCAAGAAAAGAAAAAGAGAACTTCCCAAAATTAATTCATATCCTTAACATATGTTGCCTAGATTTACCAATAAACCTAGGTCACCAAGGACTTAATCCGTACACAAGGAGGGTACCTTTATTAAAAAACAAGAGATAAATACCCGCTCCTAAAGGGCCAAAAATCACACTCGCCGATGCTAAGAGGAAAAATGGTATGATGACCCAAAAAATCTACAAGGGGAAAACACACACGTCTATGATCAAGGGAGTACAACACAACTAGAACACATCACCATCAACAAGGTGTTTCATTAATCAAGGTAGGCAGACAGACCTAAAGGTTCAATTAGTTACCACCCTTGGCATGATGGGACGTAGGGCCCATCAGCACAAACATATCAATTAATTCACACTAACAGAGGGATAAAATATTTATGTATTTGAAAAACTTGTACTACTCAAAGAGAGGTCCAAAAATGATCGACATATACTTGTGTCATAACCATTTTACATATGTTTATTGTTTTATATAACAAGGGGGTATGGAAATACTCAACCATATCACAACCCCAAAATCTTAGGAAAAAAGGAGGTTACATAATCCTACAGTAGGTCAAAGAAATCTTTCAATTAGCTGAAACTTCTTAGATTATGTATTTTATAAAATTTAGGGCGTGCAATAGCCATTTATACAATCAGGGTTGTTTAATTATACATTTGCGCTCAATCTCATAAAATTACTCATTCCATAATCCAAATTATAAGACACAAGTTATAGTTATGTTCACTAAGCACATTTCTTATAAGTTTTCTTAATTAATGCATGCCTTTTATTATGATAACACATATTTTGTGTCATTTAAGGAACACCACCAATGTTGGCATGGTATTTCGCCATTCTATATAGGCAAAAATCATTTATTTTACTTCTAGGGAATGCAAAAGAACAAAGTTATTGCTATTTTCACATAGTTTTATTTCTTTTATTAATCCACCAGAATAGAGTAAGGAACCATTTTCCTTTTCCTAATGTTCCAGTTTACTTGTTAAGTTTCAGTCCAAGCCCCTCAATTAGAGTTTTATTATGTTTAGGTTAATCATATTACCAATTATATTTTAATGAGTAGGAAGATTCAAACATATCACATTATTAATTTTATAGGAATAAGAGATCAATCAACATATCACATTTTTTAATTCTATAGGAACAAGAGACCAATCAATATATCACATCATTAATTTTATAGGAACTAGAGATCAATCAACCAATATGCAACACACCAAGATTTCAAGAGTTTACCAAAGAATTACAAGCATCATTGATGCACTCCAAGTGGGTCTCCACAAGTATCAAAATAAGTTACGATGAAAATCCCATTAAAGATGCAAATTTACTTTTACGAGTTTAAGAGGTTTAGATTGGTTTGGGAAAGAAAACAATGTTTGTTGTTTAGACTCAAAATAGGTTCACTTAATAAGACAAGGAGAGTTTCCAAATAGAACTCATACTTCCACAAGATACCACCAACCAAGAAACAAGATGACAAGGGAAAATTTACTCCAAGGACACCACATTTCCCATCCAAAAGACATCAAATACAAGAGGAAAATCAACTAATTTACCCAAACATGGCCTCTATGGCCAAGAGTTATAGCTTTAAAAGAAAGGGCACGACATAAGCACAACTAAGATTAAAATCTTAAGATCTACAAAACCAAAATCTCTAAGAGCAAGGTCCAAAAGACCCCAAGGCATCCATACGTGTCTCAACATAACCCAATACTTAATAGATTATAGAGTGGTATACATAAACAATTTAAAATGTTAAGGCAAGGGTAGATCTATTTATGGGTCATCGAGAGAAAAAAAGTACACTTAATTAAGCACATTTCCTAAATGGGCTTAAATCTAACCATATTTACCAAGATACATACAGTCAACTGTCGATCCTTTCTAAAATGAAACAAGGAAACCATGTTAAAACTTAGCATGTCATTGATGGAACATCACATCCAAAAAAACTATCCACTAAAACCTACAATCATCCAAGAGTTAATCTGATCCTAACACAATCCATAAGCCCATAACCAAAACACATCTACTCTGACGAGGAACAAAGCTCTTACCATGGTGCAAGAGAATCACAACCACCTATTATCAAATTTCCAACTAGACCGCACAACATAGAGAACTCTCTCTCTAGAAAGGTTGAGTAACGAAAGAGTCACTCCAAGATCCTAGACACATAAGGTTTTGTCCTTCCAAAACCAAAGGCATAACTTGAAGCACCTAAGAATACAATCAAGGCACCTAGGGTGTACCCCCATATGACGAGAGATCACAATACAAACAGTGTAGAACCAACTGATCAACAGACAAGAAAGAATCACGTAAAATTTAGCTAAGTAGCCAAAAAGATAAACAATCTCTGAGTCAACAATCAAAAGTAAAATCCAAGAAATTTCGTAATCAAAGAAAATGGCTAAGTAGCTGCATTTCAATCCTTGAAAATCCCACAATAAGATAAAACCATAGAAAAATCCTCCAGAGCTTCTCAATCGAATCATAAAATAAAATGTTGGTCCTTGATAAAATAACTCAAGTTTACGAATATAAAATACAGAAAAGTCCACATCACATTCACTTCGCAGCCCTTCATGGGCTACTAGTAGGGGTACTATACATCGAGCTCAGATCTAAGAATGCATAGGAAAAACTAGATCAAATGTGACACCAAGTCCTGATATCTACTCTCCCATATAGGGATTAAGTCAACAAAGTGACAACCAAAACCAACTCACCTAACCACTGAAGGAAGGGGAGCTCTAAACAACTAATCAACTTCTAATTTCCTCCAATTGACCCCTGAACGCAACCACTAGCACTAATCCACAAGAGTCACACCACACAAATTAGCATTCCAAACAAGGAGGAGTCTCTATGGGGTCAACACATCACACGACTAAAAGCAAGAGCTAGGGCTCATCAAATAACATCTTTGTAAGGAAACCAAGTTCTTGATACACCAGAAGTTCACAAGAATATCAATCTAATTCATTTCCCGTTAACGGGTTCGAAAAAATGCCACTAGGTGAGTACAACAATCCAAACAAATTTATTATTTTATTTTTATTTTAATCATAGAGGTTCAAGTTTCACTAACTGGTTTTCGAGTTCCCATGTTTTCCTAGGGTCCAAGCGTTGAACCCATGACTTTGATACCAAGTGTAATGCCCACAAAACTCCTTCTCAAACCCACGATAGAAGTCAATAATTAACTACGGAGAACTATGAAATAATTTTTTTTTTTGAAAGGGTAAGGCATTAGCCAAGATTTAATTAAATCCCAATTATAAAATTTTACACATTAACATGACAATCGGATAATAATTAA